>VALG01015538.1:0-11070 GCA_009835305.1 Ipomoea purpurea | reverse complement strand
TTCGTTAAAGAAAAGGACGGGAGCATGCGTCTATGCATCGACTACCGGGAACTCAACCAAGTCACCATAAAGAATAAGTACCCTTCCCCGCATAGACGACTTATTTGACCAACTCAAAGGGGCAGGAATATTCTCAAAGATCGACTTAAGATCCGGGTATCACCAAATCCAAGTGGCTAAACCGGACATCCAGGAAAACGGCCTTCCGGACACGTTACGGGCCACTACGAGTTTTACCGTAATGCCCTTCGGCCTCACCAACGCGCCTGCCATTCATGGACCTCATTAATCGAGTATTCCGACCCCACCTGGATGACTTCGTCATTGTGTTCATTGACGACATCCTAGTCTACCACGAGATAAAGAAGAACATGAAACACCTCCCGCATATCCCTGCAAGACCCTCAGGGAAAAACCAACTTTAACGCCAAATTCTCCAAGTGCGAATTCTGGCAATACAGCGTAGCCTTCTTGGGCCACGTGATAACCAAAGAAGGGATTAGAGTGGACCCGCTAAGGTTCGCGCCGTTAAGGAGTGGACCACACCGAACTCACTCTCGGAAGTCCGAAGCTTCCTAGGGCTATCCGGCTACTACAGGAGGTTCGTACCCGACTTCAACCAAGATAGCCCAACCCCTCACTAACTCATGAAGAAGGAAACCCCCTTCCGATGGGACAGCGGCTGCACATCGGCCTTTCAAGAATTAAAAGATAAGCTAACCACCGCACCCGTGCTAACCATACCCTCCGGAACGGAAGGGTTCGAAGTCTACAGCGACGCATCAAAGAAAGGGCCTAGGATGCGTACTAATGCAAAATGGCAAAGTAATAGCTTACGCGTCCAGACAACTCAAGACTCAAAGAGAATTACCCCACCACGATCTCGAACTAGCCGCTATCGTATTCGCACTGAAATCTGGAGGCATTACTTGTATGGGGTACAATGCAAGATCTACACCGACCACAAGAGCTTAAAAGTACATCTTCACCCAAAAGACCTAAACATGAGACAACGAAGGTGGCTGGAACTCATAAAGGACTACGACTTAGACATCCAATACCACGAGGGAAAAGCCAACGTGGTAGCAGACGCCCTGAGCCGAAAAACGAACCATTCCCTTAACACCACGTGGGTTCCTACCGGACCCCCCTGTACAAAGGACTTCCAAAAGCTACACTTGGAAATAATAGGGCAAGGACAAACTCACTCCAATGCCTGCCCTACTTAACACACAGACCGTGCCCACTCTTTCGAGGAAATTAAATCGGGACAACAACAGGACCCGGAACTAGATAAAGTTCGCCACGATCTAGCCCAAGGAAAAGAGGGCCCCTTCGAAGCACACCCAGACGGCAGCCTCCGTTACAAAGGGAGGTGGTGTGTACCCACAACGCACCCCCACTTGAAACAGCAAATCTTGAGGAGGGACACAACCCCTTACTCAGTTCACCCAGGCGGTGACAAATTATACCAAGACGTGAAGAAATCATTTTGGTGGCCGAATATGAAAAGGAAATCGCGAATTCGTGGCCAAGTGTCTGAATTGCCAAAGAGTAAAAGCCGAACGATGCAAACCCAAGGGACTTGTACAACCCCTTGAGATACCACAAGGAAAATGGGATTCCATATACCATGGACTTCGTCGGAGGGACTACCCCCAACGAAAACCGGCAAGGACAAGATCTGGGTCATAGTGGATCGACTGACCAAGACAGCGCGATTCATTGCCATGAAGGAAACATGGACAATGACGCAACTAGCCCAAGCCTTACTAAACCGGGTAGTGAAGTACCACGATCCCCCAAACATTGTGTCGACCGAGATTCCAGGTTCCTTCACAATCTGGAAATCCACAAGCCAGCGTTAGGACGCAACTAAAACTGAGCCAGCCTTCACCCCACCACAGACGCCAAACCGAAAGACCATCCAAACCCTCGAAGAACATGCTAAGAGCCGCACGCTCGACTTCCGAGGGACATGGGAAGAACACCTAGACCCATGAATCTCATACAACAACAGCTACCACGCGAGCATCGCATGGCCACCCTACGAACACTATACGGTAAAAAATTAGAAACCCCCTTGTTGGGAAAAATGCGCAACCCGTAGCACTGCCCCCAATTAACCTACAAGACACCATAAACAAGGTAAACACATCCGGGAAAGGATAAGCCGCCCAAGACCGCCAGAAATCTTACGCCGACCTTAAAAGGAAACAAGCCGAATTCAATCTCGGAGACAAGTTGGCTAAGGATCGCACCCACTCGAGAGTGATGAGATTCGGAAAAAGAACTCAGCCCCGATCATCGGCCCCCTACGAAATCATAGAAAGGATCCGAGATTGGCCTACCGCCTCGCTCTACCCATCGAACTAGAAGCGAGTACACAACGTATTCCCACGTGCCCAACTAAAGAAATACATACAACGACCCAGGCCACGTGCTCTAACCCGAGGTTGTAAGACCTCGACGAACACTGATCTACGAAGAGAAACCCGTGAGAATCCTGGACACCAAGACCAGAACACCCGGAACCGAGCCATAGAAATTGGTGAAGGTCCTCTGGACCAATCACGGGACCGAAGAAGCGAACATGGGAACTCAAGACTCGATGAAGACGTACCCGAAACTTTTGCACCAGTAGCCTAAGGGAAAAACCTTTCCACTAAGGCAGCTTCCGGGACGAAAGCTTCTGTTAAGGGGAGAGTGTAACACCCCGTGTTACGAGTCCTAAAACCAAGTAATTAATTAAATCTATGACCAGTAAATAAAAAAAATCACAATGGTTAATTAGATTGAGCCCACCATGGTCCGTGGACCCCATCCCTTAAAGCCCAATACCTAATCCTAGATATTAAACCATAGTATAAATAGGAACTTAAAAGGCATTTAGAATTCCCACCACAATAATCTCCCACCACCCAAGGAGCTCCAAGAATTCCCTAGGAGGAATCAAGAATCAAGAAAGCTTAAAGAAAGATCCTTCATAGCCAAGGAATAATTAAGGCTAAGAGGTAACCATGTCTCAACAAAAACCTATTTTATAGTTATGATTTTCCCCTTAGGGTTCCCCCAATTTTTATGAATGCGTGTCAGATGAGTATTATTATTGATGATGAATTGATGATTCCATGGGGAATCTTGATAATCTTGATATTGGGAGTTCTTGATAATGATGTTTTGGTGATTAATTGGTGATGATTATGTGTTGTCTTGATGATTATGATGTTCTTGATGATAATTGTATCTTTGATGATGTTATGTTGTTCTTACCGAATCTTGCAATTAGAAGACGAATCGTAGTCTTGTTAACATAAAAGTGATTAGAACCCTAGGTTATATCGTATGATTAATCTTGGATTATCGGGTGGGAAATCGCATGTTTGGGTGTTGTTATATTTAGAAAAGCATGATAGGATATGTCGTTCGTTTCTCGTATTGATTCGTTAAATTGTCTACGTGTGTCAATGATGCGTTGTAAAGTGTCTAAGCATGGTTTCGGGTTCCACATCGGTTCCCGGGGCGTAAAGTGTGGAAAAGAGTCAGTGGGGTAGGTGGGGGGTAGGGACCCGCCACCTACCCACGGCCAAACACACTTTTGGCAGCGGGCAGCCGGCGGGCGGGAGCTGCCCACCGGCGACCCGCTGCCCGGAATTACTGTTCCGGCGGGCAGCCGGCGGGTGACCCCCACCCACCGGCTACCCGCTGGAAAATCTCCCCCTCGGGACCCCGGCTACCCCGTTTGATGTTTTCCCCGATCCCCGTGGTGTCCCAACGGACCCCGTTTGTCGTGCCTGTCTAGTTTGATATTTCGGGTACCGTTCGTAGGTTTGTGAGTCGAGTATAATGCATGCTAGTGAATTGGTATCCCGTGACCTAGGTGGAAGAAGTATGAACCCCGTAAGGCAATTCCTAGTTGGTGATGGATCACGCATAGGTTATTTTATACGTCGTATTCCCCTCCCAACGTGTAATGTGGGTTGCATGTGCTTGCTATGTGTTATGTGTGTGTGTTGCCAATTCGGTAAAGGATCGGATTGGTTATCCCGAACAAAGGGTTCGGAAGCTGGCTGTAGTCAGATGGGGTTCCTGGCTGCAGTCAGATGACGTTATCCTGGGCAGCGCCCAGAAGCTGGTTGTAGTCAGATGGGAATTCCTGACTGCAATCAGATGACACCTCCTGAACAAAGGGTTCGGAGGCCGGCTGTAGTCAGATGGGTTCCTGGCTACAGTCAGAATGACGTTCTTATGGGCTTTGGTTCATTGGAGCCAAAGCAATGATCCTCCGTGTGGATGCGGGCAGGGTGCTGCGGGGCCGTGTCAGAGCTATATGCGCTGACCCTCATGTATGGGCATGCGATTGGTCCTGTGGCGCCAACAAAGTGTGCTACGTGTTGAGAGGTGGGAGAATTGTGGTTATGCTATCTTGATAGACGTGAGGGAAGATTTATGTTAAGACTGTTTATGTTGAGTTGTGATTTCGTTATGTTGCCTTAATGCCTATCTACTGTGAACTGCTTATGACTGTTATAACGATGCTTGCGTCTGGACTTAACTGTCGAGTCGTCCCCGGTTTTAAAGCTAGAGTTCGTAGGATATATCTTATGCTCAATGGTTTCTTTATATATATAATATATATATTGCTATATGTTATTATTTCAACGCGTTGGAGTGGGTTACCAGCATCTCTCGCTGAACAGATTATATTTGGCTTTCAGCACGAAGATTAGTCACTGGAGCGCGCTAGAACCTGGAATGTAGAAAGATAGCTTCCTCTTTGGCCTGCGTGCCACATTTATGTATTTACTCTTCGAGGATATTAGTTAGTCAGCCTGTGCACTTGGGTTCCTAGCCCAGGTGTGGCATACACCCCGTACACTTGTATTTACATCTTGGGTTTTTAATAAGATTCTGCTTTTATTATAAGTCTGAAAGGTCTTAAAAATTTTGGGGTGTACAATAATGCAGCCACACGGACAGGAACAACAGCCGAATGTGCCTTACGGGACTCCCCTAATGTGCTACTTTGACGCGGCATACGACCCACGAACGAGCAAGGCGGCATCGGGTGCAATTATTCTAGATAGAGGAGGGTATATTGCCGCAATGACCACCCCTATGTCAGATTGTTTTACACCTTTAATGGCGGGGCTCTAGCGTGCAAAGAAGTTTTGTCATGGTTGAGAAACGCGGTATAGACTCTATCCAACTCTTCACAGATTGTTTAGTACTACAGCAATATTATTCCAAAAAATCTACGCTCGATCACAACGGTCTTATCTGGGCCTATGCTAATTGATAGCTGGGGAATAAGTATATTGTTTTGGACTGTTTATTTCGATACGTTCTAGATTAGTAAATTATTTAGCTCTATCTAGATCTATTGCTCTATCAGACGACAATATATGTATGCGGACTCAAAGTAACAGCTCTATTTCAGATATATTTGATAATTGCCGCACAAGGCTTTTCAAAAAAAAAAAAAAGAAGCTTTTTTTAAAAAATCCTAAATAAGCTCGACAACGAGCTATAGCTAATTATTTTAACTTCCCAGTCAGCGTTTTAACCAAACAGAGCTAAGCTGTATTTAATTTGAGCTGATAATAGCTATAGCTCTATAAAAAAAAAAAAAGGCTATAAACAACGAGATGATAATTTTTTTTTTTAAATAAAACTAATCTAATAGTCTCGTATTATTTATGAATTATAAAATAAACATATATATGCACATGTAATTCGGTTAATCGAGTCTTTAACCGATTACATTAATCCGAATTCTTAAAAATTTTATTCAATTAATTGGAATATTTCGGTTAAAAAGTAACATTTGTTGTTAGTCGGTTATAGTTTTTTACCGAGTTATGCACACTCCTATTTATTTTTATGAATTGTCTAGTCTATATCTGGCTATGTTTGTCACGTCTACCTGAAAAGTTAGTTGAAAATTGAAAAGTAGTTAAAGGCTGAAAAGTTATAAGCTAGAAGTTGAAACTGAAGAGCTTTAAACTAGCTGATTATGGGATTCAAGAAAACCTTGCGGTATGGGGCCAAAAATCCAAAAAGCAAGGGCGGCGATGTGGGAAGTTTGGCTCATGAAGGAATATTCTTTGTCCGTTGTCCTCAAGGATAATTGTCTACTCAGAATTTTAATGAAAATGATACTTCGTTGGAGATTTACAATTGGTCGAAAATGATGGCGTCACCGTATCTTTGCCACCTTTGGAACTTCAACTTTGGCCGGAGAGGTTTCCACTGGAGTTGATGCATATGGAGGAGTAAGCGCTATGGGCAGTGGAGTTGATGCATATGGAGGAGTGAGCACTATGGGCAATGATCCACTGGATGAATTGTTGAGAAAACACCACCCCATAATATTTTTGACGATTATAATTTTTTGTCAGATATATTAGGCCCAGAGGATAGTGAAAGAATATATAGATCACCCTGGACCCGTGCCTATTTTAAAGTCTATTTAATTAATTAAGATTACACAAAATCGTGTATAGTAGCATAGTGTATAAATGTAAGGATCATTCCACAAAGGGTGTTGTATTTGAGTCCCTATAACAGCTTTAGCAGATTTGTTGAGGTTTCATACGCAGCTTACTGCAACCTGCCGGCTCGATGATTGGTTTATATTTTAATGGATGGATTTGTCTATTCCATTTCGTGTTTTGCTTCTAATGCTGAAACTTTCTTTAGTCATTCTTTATAAGGTTAGCATGCATTATTACAGTCTACTGCATGGCATTATCGTTTTTATTGTGATAGGAAGGGATGGTGAAGCATATGACACAGATCAGACATTTTGGTAGTGCCCTTCAAATCTTTGAGACATGATGATCCAACTTCAATTCTTGGCATTTGGAGGTCTATATATATTTTCTGTACGTTTTGTAGCTAGTCAATTAAGTTTCTTCAGTTAATTTATTGTTGTTATGTCCTGGGAAGTTGTATTTACTGCTGATGATGTATAATGCATAGAGATTGTTGGAATTTATATAGTATGAAGATTATGTTTTCAGATTGCTACCATCGAGCTTAATAATTTTGGAGTTTGGAGTTATAATATTATTTTAGTTTTGGTAGAAGTAATTTGGAATATGAAATTTATATACAGCGTTGGAACGAATTGTTATTCCAAGTTTGATAGCGGGATTCCTGTGGTGTTAATATTCGTTGGTGTTAACGAATCATGGTTTTTAACGATCGTTGTTTTAAATAATTATTGATTATATTAAATCGTTGCTCTAACGATTTGATAGATTTTGTACAAATGTCGTTTATCACATCTTGCTTAAGGATTTGGTGGTTTTAAATGTGTACAATTCGTTATTTGAACGTCTCGGTCATTTCGGGTGGCTGAGGTAAATTACCTTCAGTAGTAAGCTATGTTTCGGGTTTTAAGGATGACACCGAATGGATTATATGCTAAACTTCGGGTGGATTAATATGTACTAATATGTTTTTATGCAGAACATATGCTGAAGGTTCAATATATATATTTGTTATTAATATTTTGCTGGTCAAATGATCAAGTAATATAAATATAATATAATTCTAGTAAATTATTTTACTTGGAGTAGTAACTTTGTGGATAATGTTTTATTATGAAATGTAGCATGCATGGCTTAAGTAATTATTTTTCTCATGGAGATATATTATTGAGATATATCTTGTGGAAGTTGAAGTTTAACAATTCTGTACTTCTGTAACGTCCCTAAATACAGTTGATTTTTATCTAATAACTATTAAGGGGAGACATCTGAAAGAAAGCTGCAAAAATTGGCTTAAGAGAAAAGTTAACGATGCTATTGATAGCAGGGCAATCAGTTTGCAGGAATCAAGTACTTCACAGTCTAACAAACGTTTACGGAAATTTCAAAAAAGCAACTTAGAATTTCATTATGCGGTGTCTTGTATCCCAATAAGTGTAAATCTTGAACTTGTTGCTTTTATAGGAGGGAGATTTAAAGCTTAAGGAAGTGATTCACCCTGAAGAATATCATGATCCGTTTTTGTTCTCTGTTGTATTCTGCTATTCTTGTTGTATCTCAAGTCTATTAAGTTATGCAAGCAACTTTCTCCACAGAGTATCATATTTATTTGTCCTTCAAGTAGAAATCAAATGTTAGGTTGTGTACGTGCCGATGGTTCCTGTCATTAAATTATGTTGTTTCTTTCAATTAAGTTTTTAGAGTTAGGCAGTTCCATACACTTATTATTTTTTTTTAAAAAAAAACCTCTGTCTCCGTGCGGGTGACGAAGATCGTAATTTCATTCCTCGTCATGGAGACGGAGTCATCTCCGGCGGAAGACAAGTATAACCGTTCTTCGTCTTTGGCCGGAAGAAGAAGAGTCTATTCGTCTCCGGCATGGGACGAGAGAATTCTCGCTCCAGCATGAACGAAGCGGATGGTATCTTTGTCTCCGGCCAGAGCGAGAGACAAAGGTCCCTTTGCTCCATCAGGCCGGAGAAACAGGAGGGTGTTTTTTTTTTTAATTTTATTAAATTTTTTTATAAATTTTTATAATTGGTTGGAAACTAATTAGAAAATTGAAGGAAAACTATCAAATTGGGACTTGAATTGTTTGAATGGGTTTAGTTTTTTAGGGATTAATTGGGTGTATTTGAGTTCAGTGGTTAATTGCTTATTTGGTTTGTCGGTTATGGATGTCCTAATTTGACACCTATATTATGTGATTTTTGGGGGATTATTGATAAAATAGTTCAGGGTTTCTTATCAACTAATTTTGAAGGACTATACTGTTTTGAACCCCCAACCTTTAATTGTTTTGAATGACCTCATTAGGGTTCTTCATTTACACAATATGAAATATTATGGTCTTGGAACTTAATTAAATTTTTTGGTACATCTTATTTTAGCTCAAAACACTAATTCAAAAAAACTATTATTAATTTTCATTAGCCTTTCCTGGGAAGAAAAGGGGTTTCAATTTTCAGGTATTGGGGTTAATCCACCAAATCAGTTAACAGCTATTTTCAAACACCTTTTTAAACTTAAAATCGCTTATCCCCAACTATAGTTTCCCACTCAAATCTTAAAACCCATAATAACCAGCCCCACACTATACTTCCGTATTCTACAACCCAACACCCCACTACTTAAACACTGTGAAACATGGAGGCCGATTGGGAACGTGGGGTTTTCAAACTTCACTCAAATCACAGCAATCACAGGCCATCTAGTCTCAATGGTTTGCTTTTATCGTCATCTCCACTTGGAAAATCCGACTTCGACACACATGCCTCCTCAGTCATATTTACAAATCCCACATAATCAAATCTCGGGGGATCACCCACAAAACGCAGGTAGGATAGCATCTCAAACGAGTATTTAGGCGGAATCGGGGATTCTGGGCTGTCCCTGTGGTCATCATGGAACTAATCGCCAGTGTTGGGAGGACGACAGAGGTTCGAGGAAGCGAGAGTTGATTCCGAGACTTTAGGAGGCATGTCGGAGCGGGAAATTTCAATGTTGAGGAGAGATCGAACAACTTACTAGGGATGCTGTATTTGCTTGGAAGGGTTTATGGAAGGGGTGGTGACCACTCCATCGGCTCCATGTTCACAAATAGTGGGGTGTTTGGTAAATACGGAGTAGCTGTTAGTTGATTGGGTTAATGAGTTTGACTAGTTGATAGCGATTATAAAAAGATGTTTGGTAAATTAGCTGTTAGCTATTGATTACATACTAAATGACTTTCTCAAAGCTAATAAAAAATAATAGTTTTTTTTGAATTTTAGTGTTTTGGAGCAATAAGATGTTACAAAAAAGTTAATTAATCAAACAATCATATTGGTTGTTTAATTAACTAAGTCAAACAATTAATAGTGGTCAAACAAGTCAAAATTAGTTGATAGACTAACTATTTTATCAAATATGACCAACATCATATGGAATAGGGTCAAATAGGCCATCAAACCGCACACAATAATGCAATTAGACCACTGAACTCAAAAAAAACTACAATTAAATCCCTAAACTAACCCATTTCAAACAATTATGTCCAATTTGCAAGTTTTCCTCATTTCTAATAGGTCAACCAATTTAAAATATTTTTTAAAAATAATTTTTTTTAAAAATTAAATAAAATTAAAAAAAAAAACACTCTGTCTCCGGCCATGGAGGCAAAGGGACCTTTGTCTTCTTCGTCTCTGGCCGGAGACAAAGATACCTTCCTCTCCATGGCCGGAGGCGAAGAATCTCCTCGTCTCCATGGCCGGAGACGAAGAGACTCTTCGTCTCCGGCCAAAGACGAAGAAGGTTTACTTGTCTCCGGCCGGAGATGACCTTCGTCTCCATGACCGGAGATGAAGATACGATCTTCGTCACCCGCAGGAGACGAGATTTTTTTTTAAAAAAAATAATAAGTGTATGTGAACTCCTAACTCTAAAACTTAATTGAAAGAAACAAATTAATTTAAATTGACAGGAACCATCGGCACGTACTACAACCTAACATTTGATTTCTATCTTTGAAGGACAAATATAATATGATCTCTGTTGGAGAAAGTTGCTTGCATACTGTAATAGACTTGAGATACAACAAGAATACAGAATACAACAGAGAACAAAAACTGGATCATTTGATATCTTCAGGCGTGTAATCACTTTCCTATAAGCTTTAAATCTCCCTCTATAAAAGCAACAAGGTTCAAGATTTAATCTTATGGGATACAAGAAGATGAATGAAATTCTCAAGTTGCTTTTTTTGAGAATTTCCTGTAGAACTGTAGGACCCCTCGTGAACGGGTATCTTGATTTCCTTGCAAAACTATGATTGCCTGTATCGAATAGCATCTGTTTACACTTCTTCTCCTGTTTAATGCTAAGTTTTTGTGCATGTGTTTACTTAATCAGATGTCTCCCTTAATATTTATAGATAAAAATCTAACTGATTAGTGGGAGGATTACATGGAAGTTACAGAAGTTTAGAAATTCACTCCACAGAAGATATTATAATCTCTGTTCAATACGTAAGTAATCTGCCTATGAAAAAAATATTATTACTTAGCCATCCGACATCGTACATTTCATACAGTTG
>VALG01015537.1:0-11766 GCA_009835305.1 Ipomoea purpurea | reverse complement strand
GATCGGAGGGGAGAAAACCACCGAAAAAAACTGAGGCCATCGTAACTCTCGTTGCAACACCAGTGACCAAGCCGTTCGCCACCCACCGCAACGATGACCGGAGTCCAAACATCGGCGAACGGTCCAGTTATGCCGAAAGAGAAAAAAAAATTTTTAATTCGGCCAAAAAAAAAAAAAAACTTACGCAGTAAGCCCTTTTTTTTTTTTTTTTTTTTTTAATGAAGAAATACAAAATTCCTCACCCTTAATTTAAAAAAAAAAAAATAGCAATCCAGAAAAACATATACAAATTTTCATGTATATGAAACAAATTAATGTTGATTGAAGGCAAAAACAATCAACCAGACAGAGATTATAAAAAGGCTCTTGATACGAAATGTGAGATCTAAATATGATCTAACTATATACAGAATAATCTACGAGAAACTTAACTCCGTAGTAGCGGAAGCGGAAGCACTGTAGATCTCCAGCCATGGTTGATATCCTGTTGTATTGGCCTCTTGAACGGTAGATCTGCAGAATATCTGCAGAATAAGGTTAGCCGTTTTGTCTCATACTTGACTCAGAATCCTAGATGGTGTATTGGTATTTTCTGAGCAGTATGAGTATCATATAATATTCATGTATCTTGTATCCCATCAATACAAGCTTTATATAGGGGCAAATTATGTTGTGCATCGGTATGCACCAAGCATGGTGCATATGGATGCAAAAACGACGTCGTTTTAATAAAATGCGCGTCTTCCCTTAAAAAAAAAAATCAGGTTCGAAACTATAATTCCATAATCGATGAACTATAATTCCATAATCGATGACTATATTTCCATAATCGATGAACTATAATTCCATAATTGATGAACTATAATTCCATAATCTAATCTATGAACTAAAAATTTCAGAATGAATGAACTAAAATTCCAGAATCTATGAACTAAAATTTCAGAATCGATGAACTATAATTCCAGAATCGATGAACTATAGTTCCATAATCGATGAACTATAATTCCATAATCTATGAACTAAAATTCCATAATAAATGAACAACATAATGCTGTTTGCTAGGAATCGAACCTGGATTTTTTTTTTAAAGGAGAGACGCGCGTTTTTAATAAAACGACGTCGTTTTTGCATCTGTATGCACCATGCATGGTGCATACAGATGCACAACATAACTATTCTTATATAGGCACATTGGTGGATATAAGACTTAAACCTAAAGGTCCAACCCAACCAATTACTTAATGGGCCTAGTCCACTTGCACCACATAAGTAAGACCCATAATATATAATATATATTATACGGAAAGTCTTACAATTCTATATCATTTAATTGTTATATGTTATTTATTTGAGTTGTTTTTTTCCCCACAACTATGTGACTATTTTCACATTTGCTCCCTATTTATTACTTTTTTTTCACATTTGATTCCATGAATTTTAAATCTTTGCCGCATGCATTTGGTCCTTGCGACATAATTTTTGGTTACGGGTGACTTGTCTTAAAAGACAAATATGACAAGGTGACTGAAAATTAGGTCAGGAAATCCAAATGTGGCAAAAATTTTAAATTTGTGAGTCGCGTGACAAAACTTGAAAAACAACTCTAATCTGTTTATTAACTCTAAGCTAAATACTAGCAAAAATATTGTTTTGAATGTGTTATGGGGTTGATCAGGGTATTGGTAAAGAAGCAGGGGTGGAGAAGTTTGAATGAAGTTGAAGTGCTCATCAATTACAAACAACTTCCATCCCTTATCAGACAACTTTCATTTCAGGTGTGATTAATCTTTGTAAATCATTTGATGGAGCAATATAATATATTGATCTTGAGAATTAAGTAGTCTATATAATTTTCAGATAGCTTCAGCTGGTTTGAACAGTAGTGCAAATAATGAACACTCCACCACTATTCATATACTGAGAATGCTGCGTTCATATGATTGGGAAGATAAGATGGTGTTGATACTCTCAGCTTTCTCCATTATCATCTACTGCAGCGGCGGCCATGGGAAGATAATTAGACAGGCAATGGCTCAGAAGTTGGAACTTCACCTCAACCAAAAACCAGTTGTTGATTGCATCACTTCTGTTTTACAACTAACTAAATGCGTTGTTGAGCTGAAACAAACTACGCCATCATCTAATTACTCTACGCCGCACTCAATATCTCAGCCTTGCCAATTGCAACCTATTGGATAGGTAGAAGTGTTATTGGCAGTACTTATTGTCCTTCTCAAAATGATGAACTTGAGGAACTTACCACTTCAACTGCTACCATACTGCACACTTTTTCCCCACAACTAGGTTGGTTAGTTTTATTTCATACACTCTCATATATATGTTCATATTCATTGAAGATTAACTCTATATGTCGATGTTAATATATAAATTAATTATTTTTCATATATATGCAGAAAAGAAGAGGGCAGAGGAATCATATGAAGCATTGAAGCGTGCTTTATATTACAATTCTTCTAGTAAGTCTGAAGTTTTCAGGTAATATTTAGTGTCAAAGATGGTGAGATGCTATTTAAAGACAAGGTGAGATTTTGAACGTTAAACAATAATGTTTGTTTATTACTATTATTCTGTGATATATGTATTTTTAGGGTAAACTATTTCATCCAACTGCCTAAGGTGAAAAGCATGCAATGCAAAAAAAAAAAAAAAATGTATGTTTCAATTCGTAGTATACTTGGTCACGTGTGAATATTTGGTATGTATGTATATTAGGGATTAAATGATTGGAACAGCACAAGAGTGGCCCTGCTAATTACCTATGGCCTTCACATCTCTGATCTGAGGATTCATTTTCTGAATTGGTTTGCCGGGCGTGCGAATACAAAACTAGTTTGGATTGCAATCCCTCAGAATAATGATGCATCATGGACTAGTGAGGATGAGCAACGTTTCGCAAAATTGAAAAGAAGGATGCGAAACTTGTACTGGTTGGACAATCTGCAAAAAATGATTTCACCACAGTTTATTAGATTTGTTAAAGAGCAACTCTTTCCAGACTTTCAGATTGGAGGGGAGCCAATCATTGTTTCATTAGATCAGCAAGGAAGAATTGTTCATCGAAATATAATGCACATGATACATATATGGGCTTTTTAATTATATTGAAGAAAATACATTAGGAGTTCAAGGAATATATAATATAACTGCTTTGGTAAAAAAAAGTGTTGAAGAAAGAGACTTCAAACATCAATGATTGTGGATACCTGAAATCAATGATATGGTAAGTGTTTTGGTTGGTGACATTGACAAACAAGATAGTTGCTGGGCACGCAGTATTGAAGAGAGGATACAAAATTTGGTATGATCTCTTTCATGCATTTATATATTTATTTCCCAAGTCATCTATCATTATTCATGTCTTATAAAAAAAATACAATTAACTTAATGATTTTAACAAGAACCAAATTGCAGTCTCAACTTTGTGGTAGGAACACATGGCCGCAATGTTTATATTGGTCGTTATCGTGTGATACAAAAGTGGGTATGGCTTCTAGCTTAAATCTCTTATTATAAATTATTATAACTACATGCCTACGATCTCTTATTTCTTTTACAAATTGTATATATGTTCATTAATTTCTACAGTTTGGCACGGAAAATTATATATTTTTATACGGAGGAAACGACATTAATTGGATTCGAGAATTCAGTTCCAAGGTACATCAACTTGTTCCAAAATCCAATTGAAGATAGAGTTGGCCTATGTTGGTAAAAACATGATGATAAGATCAATCATTAATAAAGAAAAAATGAGCCTCTGTCCATTAGAAGACTCCTTCTTAGTAAGGTGGTTTTGGATTCGTCCTCAAAGCATGTTTTTGTCAAGAATTCATTATTTAGACTCGATTAATCACTTTGATGAAGAGTGCAATGATGACATTTTGCAAGGACTCAAGAAATTGTTGGCCTATGAAGGTAAGAATACAAGAATTGAAGGGTGGGCACTTCTAAGCAAAGGGAAGGAGGTGGTGTTGTACGTTGTGGGCAGTGGGAGTTAAATACTGTCAAGTATATAAAATGACCGTATCGGACGATATGAAAGGAAACCATCAGTCACCAAGGTTTTAATGAGATTCTTCGAAAAAGCCACCATGAGAGCTTCTTTGCATTCTTCGTTTAAAGAGTCATTTCTTGTTGGCTCTGAAATATTTCAACATACCTTGAACAAAAGTTCCAGAGAATGAAAAAGGTCCGAGTGTCGTTACCTCGTATTGCAGGATAAATTTGTTTGCCATTTACAATGTTATCGATGGTCCCATGGAGCAAATTAGAAGGAAGAGTTACGTAATCACTAGAGGGGTGTGTTTGGTTTCTGAATTTTCATGTGTATTATATTTAGTCATTTCAATTATGACTACATCAATATATATGTTTAGTTTCAGTTATATATTTATTTGGTTCATTTAACATTTTTATGTTGGTCGTTTTTAGACCCTTATGTTCATGCTAAATTGCATAAATTATTATCTTGATTAGATGATTATTCACCACATAAAAATACTCTAATGTAACATATACAATAAACAAGAATTTATGTTATTTTCGAAAATCCAGTTAGAATCAGCCTTTTATTTAGTTCTAATTTACCCTATTTGATACTTATTTTAATTGTGAATATTTCTTTAATTAAAGTGATCAGATAAATATTTTATTTTTTATTTCATTTTAGTTATCCTTGAATTGGCGAATTCCCCATTGTGTTAGGAATCATAAATTAATGCTTTTTTGTTGAGGAATCAATCAAGATACTGAAACTATAGATATGCAAGACCCGCTGCGTGTCATGGAAGTCCTATCTCGACGGTTAAGGGCTAAAGAAGTTGCAAGGAAGCTTTTAATATGGTCTTCATAAATTAAGTTAAAACACAAGAAGACCGAGGAATGAAGCTATGAACTTTAGGAGTGTAACTGATAGCATACACTAGTGAGTCAGGGGTTGTTGCGGTCCATGTTGGAAAATAAAGAGAGACATAGAGGGACTCGCTATGTAATTTCTAAATATCTTCTGTGGTGTACAGCCGTGTTTTATCTATGTCTCACTCAGTTTCTGTTAATTGTATGCTTCCTCATTTCTTTCATATTCAAACACAGAACCTTACAAGATGAAACAGAGCTTCTCTTTCTCTTCAAGCGTCGACTTTCCCTTCCTGTTCTGACCTGCCCCCCCTCCTTCATCTCCCGTCATTGGTATCAGAGCTCAGTATTCACTAGCGTGAGCACCAACGCCGGGAGCAGTTTCCTGGCGAAGGCAAGCCTGGAGACGCACAAATTGCCTCAGATAGCAAAACATTTTTGGATATGTAGTCGGGAACGCACGCATACAGACCACGATTCACAGGGGAATCTCCACCCAGCAGCCACAAAGCTACTCCATGGAAGACATGGAGAATCCTTTTTTCTTAAACAACAATGAAAATCCTAGCGCCTTCTTGGTAAATCCTCCACTCACAGGCATTGCAAACTACAATTCCTGGCATATATGCGAGAGATCTCTCCTTCAGAATCAATTAGGGCAGACTTCAAATGTGAACTCCACAGCTGCTGTTTCTTTGATTTCCAACTTTGCTGAACAAGAAACTGCAAACGAAGGCAAGTACTCCATCACTCATGTGAACTCTATTTCATTATCCACTTCCACTTGGATTTTAGATTCGGGGGCTACAGATCACATAGTGTGTTGCCTTGAATTTCTTTGATGATTATCACACTTCACATGGTGCTGAAGTGAATTCTGCCCACTGGGAAGTCTAGTTGCTGTCAAACATGTAGGAAATATCAAACTTAATAGTGAGCTATGGCTAAGAGATGTTCTTCATATTCCAAGCTTCAAGTTTAATATAGTCAGTGTGAGTAAACTCGCTGCAGGATTATTCTCACAAATTAATATTCACTTCAAGTCAGTGCTTAATCCAGGGCCCTCTTGGAACCACGAGCTAGTTTGGCTAGACAAAGAAATGGTTTATATTTGTTGCAGGATCCACCAAGAATAAAGGATTCAGTGTGCAGTACATTTGCAATCCAGTGCAATGATAGTGCCCTTTGGCACCAAAGATTAGGACATTTCCCCTTTAATAAACTCCATTTGTTGAATGATATCAACAGTTGCCTATTCCTCCTAAAGATACAGTGTGTGAAGCTTGCCATCTTGCCAAACACAAACGCTCTCCCTTTCCTTTAAGTGTTACTTTTTCGAAAGCTTGCTTTGATTTAATCCATGCAGACATTTGGGGACCTTTCCCGATTTCCTCATTGAAAAGGGGATCACATTTCTTGACGTTGGTTGATGATTACTCCAGATTCACTTGGTTGCACCTCATGAAGAACAAATCACAAACCAGGCAGTTTATAAAGCAGTTTCATGCCATGGTTTCCACACAATTTGGGGTGTCAATAAAAGCATACGCACTGACAATGAGCAAGAGTTTAACATGGGAGAGTTCTTTGCAGATAAGGGGGATCATCCATCAGAAGTCAGTGTGCTTACACACCGCAGCAGAACGCAGTTGTTGAGAGAAAACACCAACACATTCTCAATGTTGCTAGGTCCATAAGATTTCAAGCCTCATTACCCCTTGAGTTTTGGGGGCAGTGTGTAATGCATGCCGTGTTCATCATTAATAGGCTACCATCACCGGTTATTGAACTCTCAAGCCCATATTTCAGATTATATGGTAAGGTTCCTGAGCTTACAAATTTTAAAGCCTTTGGATGCCTCTGTTACGCATCCAACTTATCTCATTCCAGACACAAGATGGCACAACGAAGTAGGAAGGCTGTTTTTGTTGGCATCCCAGCTCATATCAAGGGATATTTATTGTATGATCTGCAAGATAAATCCATTTTTGTATCAAGGGATGTGACTTTCTATGAGTCACACTTTCCTTTCTCTGAGAAAAATGCTCCCACAGTGATGGATGAATCTGAGCTGGCTGGTCCTCCTCTCCCCATCATCCCCATTACTACTCCCACGCACTATGAAATTATAGAAGCACATGGCCCTACTCCCACACGCCATGAAGCTGCAGATTCCAGTGAGGTCCTATCTCAAAATCAAGAACCATGTCCAGCAGAAGTTCAATTTATGCCACCTCAAAGTAATGCTCATGATGAGATGCCTAGCAACAGCCATGAAGACATCCAAGAGACAGAACAACACCACCATGCATCATATGATCTTGTAAACACTCCAGCAGATCAACCAAGACGTTCTGACAGGCTTCGTCGTGCACCCAGAAAACTGCATGACTATTACTGTGAGGCTATCATCAACAAAGGATCCTCACCTCATGTTTTGTCAAAGGTGATCACGCTTGATGTGCTTACTCCCACACACAAGGCTTTTTCCATGGCAGTCACCTCCCTAGATGAACCAAAAACATACAATCAAGCCATTCGGCATGATTGTTGGAAAGAAGCGATGAATGCAGAAATCAAAGCTCTTCAGGAAAACAAGACGTGGGAATTAACAGAGCTACCTAGTGGGAAGATACCCATAGGCTGCAAATGGGTATACAAAGTCAAATTAAAAGCCGATGGATCCATTGAAAGATACAAGGCACGTTTGGTAGCTAAAGGATATACTCAACAACTAGGGGTTGATTATATCGAGACATTCTCGCCGGTTGCAAGAATCACAACCATCCGGACCTTCATGGCAGTTGCTTCATCTCGTGCATGGTACATTCACCAATTAGACATAAATAATGCCTTCCTACATGGTGACTTGTTAGAGGAAGTATACATGTCTCTGCCTCCTGGTTTTCACAGTGAAAAGCCAAACCAAGTTTGTAGATTACTTCGCTCTCTTTATGGCCTTAAACAGGCGAGCAGACAGTGGAATGCGAAGCTTTGCACTGCTCTTTCCAACAGAGGTTTCAACCAATCCGGTTCTGATCCCTCCTTGTTTACAAAGGGGAGTGGCGACAAGTTCATAGCAGTGCTAATATATGTGGACGATATACTTGTTACTAGCCCAAACATGCAGATTACAGATCTTAAGACCTTTCTCGATGACATGTTTAAAATTAAAGATCTATGGGAGCTGGGCTATTTCCTAGGAATCGAAGCAAAAATGGACAGCTCTGGCTTGAATTTATGCCAGCGAAACTACGCCCTTGACATCCTCGCTGAGGCTGGATTCCTTGAGAGCAAACCAGTAAAAACTCCTATGGTGCCAGGCCAACAATTGCATCATGATGATGGGGAACCTCTCACAGATGTTGCTAGCTACAGGAGATTAGTTGGCCGTTTGTTGTATCTTACAACCACAAGGCCGGACATAGCATACGCCGTGCAGCAGTTGAGCCAATTTATAGATGCTCCAACAGATAACCACATGAATGCTGCTCACAGGGTCCTCCGTTACATTAAGAGCTCACCTGGGCAAGGGTTGTTTTATCCCAAAGATAGCCCTTTACAACTTAATGTTTTCTCCGACTCAGATTGGGCATCATGCCAAGAGACAAGAAGGTCCATAACCGGCTATTGCATTTTCCTTGGCTCGGCTCTCATTTCCTGGAAATCGAAGAAACAGGCGACCGTTTCCAAATCATCGTCGGAGGCAGAATACCGTGCCCTTGCTTCTACAATTAGTGAAGTACAATGGATTGTTTTCTTGCTCAGAGATTTACAGGTTCACTTAGAAAGACCAGCGGCAGTTTTTTGTGACAATAAGTCAGCAGTGGCAATCGCTGAGAACCAAGTTTTTCACGAAAGAACAAAGCATATAGAAATAGATGCTCATCATTGTCGGGAAAAAACTAACACATGATTGGTGATTAAGCTTCTCTGTCATTCCGTCAAGCCAAGCCAAATCGCAAATGCTTCTTTACCAAGCCGCTTCCCACTGCTCATTTTTCAGATATTACATCTAAGCTGGCATACAAAACTTGCATGCCCTCCAGCATTACGGGGGATGTTGTAAGATAGTAAAGATATATCTCTAGAGGGACTCCTATATATCTAAATCTTCTGTGTTAACCATTTTATCTATCTATTATTATGTATCTTCTCATATCTTGTATTCAACCACAGAACTTCACCAGAATGATAACAGAGCTTTCTTTCTCTCAAGCTGACGTTTCCTCCTTCTGATCCTTCCCTCATCTTCCGTGCCAAGATTGAGTTTCAAAAAGCCTTGCCAAATAATGCGGAATGCAGACTTACAAATAAAAAATTAATTCAAAATTCAAATTTTCTAGCTAACAAACTGCTCCCTGGTCTCTTGAGATAGTACTAATCTTAGCCCAGTTTTAGTTATTATCTTATTTTAGTTGGGCTGAAAATAAGTTGTCATAAGTATAAATAGCCTTCATTATTTTACTTTGAAGGCAGACAATGTATAAGAATGAAATCAAAGTCTTGCGCGCTCATAACGCAAGTTTCTCTCACTGGGGTCCTATGTGAGCTCTTCGACTTATCAAGGAAAATACCAGCCTTGTGGCCGTCATCCCGGTTTTCTATCGTTCTATAGGCCGGACGTGGCAAAACCGCTATACAACCAAAATCCAAAAAACAAGAACACCTTAAGTTCCAAAACCATAAGCTCCCTAAACCTGCAACAAACCAACCTGTCAACCGCCTATTTCTTCGTGAAACTATCGTAATCTACGCATACAACTGAACTGATCTGAAGTTCCTCGGCAGCTCGTAGCTTCACTCCGGACTGCCGGTTCTCAACATTTTGGTATCAAGCCAAGTTATCCAATTGGTACAGCGTAAGATCTTCATTTCACTTTGAGACATTTAGAATTGGTTGTTTTAGAACTACATGCATTGCTACAAACTTGCTAAATTCTAAATTTTTTTTAGCATTATGAACTTTATTCAATGTCTAAAGCTAAGTTTGTGTACTGTTATTTCCTGGAAGGAAAAAAACAAAAAAAAAAAACAAAAAAAAAACAAAAAAAAAAAAAAAACAAAAAAAAACAAAAAAAAAACAAAAACAAAAACAAAAAAAAAAAAAAAAAAACAAAAAAAAACAAAAAGAATACAATAGCAAAAAAAAAAAAAAAAAAAAATACGGCAAGAGTAATTTTTTTGTTTCGTTTACTTGGATTATTTGTTCATCTAGAATTATTATCTCCTTGAACTTTACCCAAATTGTAATTGCACCAATTATTTTTTTTTATTTTTTTTTTTTTTTTTTTTTTTTTTTTTTTTTTTTTTTTTTTTTTTTTTTTTTTTTTTTTTTTTTTTTTTTTTTTTTTTTTTTTTTTTTTTTTTTTTTTTTTTTTTTTTTTTTTTTTTTTTTTTTTTTTTTTTTTTTTTTTTTTTTTTTTTTTTTTTTTTTTTTATTTTTTTTTTTTTTTTTTTTTTTTTTTTTTTTTTTTTTTTTTTTTTTTTTTTTTTTTTTTTTTTTTTTTTTTTTTTTTTTTTTTTTTTTTTTTTTTTTCTTTTTTTTTTTTTTTTTTTTTTTTTTTTTTTTTTTTTTTTTTTTTTTTTTTTTTTTTTTTTTTTTTTTTTTTTTTTTTTATTTTTTTTTTTTTTTTTTTTTTTTTTTTTTTTTTTTTTTTTTTTTTTTTTTTTTTTTTTTTTTTTTTTTTTTTTTTTCCCTTGGGTGATAGTAAACCCATAGCAAAAAAAAAAAAAAAAAAAAAATGGGATACAATTACTACCAAACAAAACCCAGAATATACTCACCTAGCCACTCGGTCGGAAATTCTTGATCGTAGTTGGTAGAACTCGATTAGGACTCGGACGGAGAGAACTTTGTTTTCTAATAAGAGGGTATAATTTGGTTAGATTATTAGAGTGTTTTTTTTTTTTTTTTTTTTTTTTTTTTTTTTTTTACACGAGTGGTAAAAGAACGAGTGACCCCCCATTAAAGAGCGTGAGTGAAGGGAGTTACGTGAGGTCCTATTTTATTTTTGTGCACCGTGCAGGGTACATCATGTCGCGGTCCAAGTGAGATAGATGAGCAAGAGTTGAGTCTTGACATGGCCGCCTCATGATGAGAGCCATGAAAGGACAATTTCTCTAAGTTTAGTAATGTGATTGAGGGTTGAGTGATACGAATTGAGAGAGTTGAGAAGTTCAACGACAAAATCAAAATGGGAGAGGTAATTGAGAAGGTGTAGGATGAAGAAGAAATGGTTGAGAAAGTGAGAGTGAGCAAGATGGGACGAAGAAAATGATAGAAGGGAGAAGGGTGGAATGAGGGACAGAGAATATAGAAGGGAGTATAGAGATAGGAGAGGTTAGATGACGAATTGGGAAATGTTAAGATGTCGATGCCATCGTTTTGCGGGAAAGAGTGACCCTTGATGCTTACCTAGAATGGAGAAGAAAGTAGAGAGAGTGTTTGCTTGTCATAATTACTCTGAGAGGAAGAAAGTAAACTTAGCAGCTCTTAGAATTCACCGACTATGCGATATTATGGTGGGATAAGGTAGTTCTCAGCAGAAGAAGGAGTGGGGACAGACCGATCAAAACTTGGAGGAGATGAAGATAGTAATGAGGAAAAAGTTCGTGCCCAATTGGTTCCACCGAGAATTAACCAACAACTACAAGATCTTATCCAAGGTAGAATGACGGTGCTGAATATGATCATGAAACTGAAAAGATTATGACCAAAATAGGGCTTGAGGAAGATTCCTGAAAAACGATATCCCGGTTCATCCAAGGATTAAATTGGGATATTCAGGAATGAGATTGAGATGTATGATTTTGTTGATTATGAGGAGCTAGTACAAAAAGACAATACAAATTGAAAAGAAGCTCAAAAGGAAAAAAAGACGTCGCACA
>VALG01015535.1:8008-29212 GCA_009835305.1 Ipomoea purpurea | reverse complement strand
TGCTCATACTACTTGGAAATCTGAGAGGCAATTACCGAGAAGCAGACTTGATACGCCTACGGGATGTGGAATGTGAAATCCGCAATCTTTATGCGCAGGAAGAGCTGTATTGGAGACAAAGATCCAAGCAATTGTGGCTGGAAGCCGGAGATCGGAACACAAAATTTTCCACGCTACAGCAACGACTAGGAAACGAAACAATGCTCTACGGCGTGTCCGAAACACACGGGTTCCTGGGTAGAGGGTCAGAACATGCATGATGAAATCTTGAGGTACTATGAATTTATTTTTCAAACGCAATCATGTGATACTGCCCTTGAATAGGGTATCGACATGTATTACTGAGCTATGAATGCTGATCTTCTGCGGCCGATCGAGCCTAACGAAGTGCAACAAGCGCTCTTTTCCATGTCACCGGATAAATCTCCGGGACCTGACGGGATGACTCCCGCTTTCTATCAATCTTTCTGGTCAATTGTAGGGGAGGATCTCACACAATTTGTGCGGGATTGCATCACAAATTGTGACTTTCCAACTGGCCTAAATGAAGCAAACATTGTCTTAATTCCTAAGAAAAAGTCCCTGAGACGGTCTCTGATTTGAGACGATTGCTTTGTGCAATGTTGCGTACAAAGTGATTGCTAAGGTGGTAGCAAACCGGTTAAAGGTTATTCTTGATGTCATTATTTCGCCGTCTCAAAGTGCCTTTGTCCCGAATAGATTAATTACAGACAATATTATTGTGGCCGGGGAAGTAGGGCACTTTTTGCGAAGAAAGACTGGGGGTAAAGAGTTGGGCGGCGTTGAAGTTGGACATGGCCAAGGCTTACGACCGAATGGAATGGGGCTTCTTGCAAGGTATGTTAACGGCACTGGGTTTCGCCCGGGAATGGGTTGACTTGGGTTTGCTGTGTGTAAGTACAGTCAGATATAATATCCTGGTCAATGGGGAAATTACCGGTGCAGTGACTCCAACAAGAGGCATTAGACAGGGGGATCCGATTTCACCGTATCTTTTTATTGTTTGTGCGAATGTCTGTCTCTTATTCTGTACCAACAGGAAGGGGTGTAATATTCATGGGATCAAAGTTGCGAGAGGGGCTCCCTCGATCTCGCACCTTTTTTTCGAGACGATAGCCTTCTGTTCATTCAACGGACCGAAAGATTGTGAAGGCTCAACGTGGTTGAAATCGTTGTTTAACCGCTATTGTGCTGCCTCGGGCCAACTCATCAACTTTGACAAATCTATAATATTTTATTTAGCAGAAATACTGGGATGAACATGCGATCACATGTGGCAAGTGTGTTTGGGGTACGGCAGACAGAGGACTTTGGACGCTATTTGGACTTCCATCGTTCCTCGGGCGAAACAAGTCCGAGGTGCGATACATTGAACAACGGGTTCGGGATAGGATTACTATGTGGCAGGAAAAATTTTTAAGCAGAGCAGGCAAAGAAATTCTCTTAAAAAGCGTGGCTCAAGCCATGCCCATTTTTGCCATGTCTGTTTTCTACTTCCAGTAGGATTTGTGACGCTATGAAAAGCTAATGAACCGTTTTTGGTGGAAACAGGGGCGGGGCGGGCAACAGAGGTATTCATTGGATGAGCTGGACTAGGTTGGCACCCCAAAATACAATGGTGGAATGGGGGGATTCAAGCGCCTCCACGACTTCAACCTGGCACTCTTGGCAAAGCAAGGATGGCGCCTCTTAACGAATCCCGAGTCCCTGGTGGCTAGACTTCTCAAAGCTCGGTATTTCCCTACGAGTTGTTTCTTGATGCCAAGTTGGGACACAACCCGAGCTTCCTTTGGCGTAGCATCCTAGCCGGTCAGGATGTTTTGCGACAAGGCGTGTCACGGAGGGTGGGTGATGGGCGAGACACTCTTATATGGGGATGGCCATGGTTGGTAGACTCAGGAGATCCTACTATTCATACACCACGTATTGAACAACTAAAAGACGCTACTGTAAGTAACCTTCTGACTCTGGATGGTAAATGGGACGAGGAGCTGCTGCGTGATATATTCATTGAGGAGGATATCCAGAGGATTATGCACACTCCAATTTCTCCTTCATACAAGGATACATGGTGCTGGAGAGGGGACTCACGTGGAATCTATTCGGTTAAACATGGATATCACCTTCGCACTAGCCAGCTTCTTAATTCTAACTATGATGGTAGATTTGGAGAATGGAAGAAGCTGTGGGCGTTGCCTGTTCCCCCAAAGATCAAGAATTTCCTGTGGCGCTGCGCCTCGAATTTGCTACCGGTCCGTGAAAACCTTCAGGTTCGAGGGGTGTGATTGGTGGAGGTTGTCCATTATGCACTGCCGACCAGGAATCAATCTCGCATCTTTTTTGTGATTGCCCAGTGGCCATTCAAGTCTGGAATTCTGTCCAAATTAAAGGTGGTGTCTCTTTTATTGATATAATGGAGACTAATCTGCGAAGTACATCTAATTACGCTCTAAATGTAGCTGCAGGCCTGTGGGTTATTTGGCTTGCAAGAAATGAGATGGTTTGGAATGGTAATAATTGGCCACTTTCGAAACTGCTGAAAGATATAAATGACTTGGTGAAGCTCTGGACAGACACGTATGTGAACTCAGACTCACATAGGAGTCCCCAGCCTTCATGCTCTATACATACTCTGCAGCGACAGACTAGTTCCATCTTACGCTGCAATGTGGACGCGGCTTTGAAGGGAGAGGACGTAGGATACGGAGCTGTTATCTGTGCCCACACCGGCCAGTTTATCGCTGCTCGCAGTGGTAAACTATCTTGTGCACCAATTCCTTATCTGGCGGAGACGATGGCGGTGAAAGAAGCTCTCTTATGGCTCAAGAGTAGATCCATCCGGGAAGTCATCATCGAAACAGATTGTCAAGCTTTTTGTATTAGTTTTAATTCTGGTCTTCTAGACTTATCGTATGTTGGTTTAGTTGTAAAGCAATGTCAAGTCATTGCTAGGGACATTGGGAACGTTCAGGTTCGCCATGTCCGTAGGTCAGGGAATCATGTGGCTCACGCGTTGGCGAGGCGACTGTTTCGTTATCTGTCCTCGGTGTGTGGGATGACCACCCACCTTCTTGTATCGCGCATTTTTTTTTAATGAAATGTTTTCGTTCTTGCTCAAAAAAAAAAAAAAAAATTACAATTTTCAATATAAGTATTACATCTCGACCCAACCCGTTCATAAATAAGGATCCATTAGATGTTCTCACAAAAAAAGGCAATTTATACCGTGCACCACGGCGCACATAGCAATGTACGCACAGACACAAAACGCGTGCGTTTCTTGTTGACGTCACTCCGTCCATCCGAACAGACCGAACTTCATTATGTGTATTCAGTTAAAAATTTATGTGTATTGCGTTATGAGTTTATGTGTCTTCAGTTAAAAGTTTATGTGTATTATGTTAACCAAACCCCATTATGTGTATTCAGTTAAAAGTTTATGTGTATCGTGTTATGAGTTTATGTGTATTTAGTTAAGAGTTTATATGTATTATGTTAAAAGTTTATGTATATTCTGTTAAGAGTTTTATGTGTATTATGTTAAGAGTTTATGTGTATTTGTATTATGTTAGATTATGTGTATTCTGTTAGAGTTTATGTGCATTCGAAACAGATGATTTTTTTAACAACTTAACAAACGACGTTATTTTGGGAAGCGCAGAGCGCACAGTACTATGTGCCCCGTGGTGCATGGTATAACGATTGCACAAAAGTGTAACCCTTTCTAATTCAATAATCTACTAACTTATCAACTTTCAATTAACTTTTTATCACTTGCGATAACCTAAGAATATATATACTTTCTTTCTAAATCGCTCAACAGCATATTTCTAGCAGCTTGGATTTTACCTCGGTGTTGGCACAACAATAATTTGATTTACATGTAACTATTAACTACTATGTGGTCTAATGATTTTGGGATTGGATTTTCATTTAGAAGATTGTGAGTTCGGCTTGTGTTGTTCGGATTGGACTTTCATTCAAAAAAAATTGTTCGGATTGGACTTTCATTCAAAAAAAATTAACTGTATTGAAGTTTTGCAGGGCGTTTGGTTGGAGGGGCCGGGGGAATTATGTAGGAAAAGAATTGAAATTCCATGGGAGTTGAATTACTGGGGATTTAAATTCCAGTGTTTTGGTTGACAGGAATAGAATTATTGGGAATTTCAATTCCTAGTATACATAGGAATTGAAAGGGAATAAGTAGTATAAAGTCAAAAAATGTCCATTATTGTTGTTAGACATTATTTTAGGTTAAAAATGAAGGGTAATTTTGACTCATCCACTATCTTTTTTTTTTCCCAGAAATTAAAATCTCAGGGGGGACATGGGATTTTAATTCCATGAAAAATGGGGAATTGCAATTCCTTCCAACCAAACTACGAAATTTAAATGGTCTTTGGAATTAGGTGGAATTGAGTGGGAAGAGAATTTAAAAATCCCTCCAACCAAACGTCCTGTTAGGGGTTAATAATTTTTATTGTGTATTTATTATTCAATAATTATAAATCAAAATACATTCGTTATTTTATCAAACTTCAAATAATAATAACAATAATAATAACAATAATAATAATAATATAATAATAATAATAATAATGTGAATCTATCTTTTAAATTAATTGTCATGGAAGACTTGGTCTCTAAGTCTTCTTAACCCCACTTTAGAGCGTATCAAAGGGAAAACTAAAGTGCAAAGCTCCAAAACAGCACTATCTTATAATCTCAACTTGGTTGAGAATTATAGCTTTTGTCTTTGATACATCTTAAGTGATGCTCCCCTACAATAATGATATACTTACAAACTTGCTGACGAAGACTTTGTAGGTCTTCTTCTTATCCCTTGACAATGAAAATTAATTATACCCAAAATTTGAGTTATTTAAATTGATTAGTATTAGATGGATGTCTATCATAGGAAATAACACAAAATCGCCACATATAACATGTGTAATACTTTTTAACATAAATAAAATATTTTATTATGAATTTATAGAAAAAAAAAATATTACATTATTATTAAAAAGTATTATAGATCTAATGTGAAACGATCTTACCCAAGACCAAAATTGTTAATTTGAATGAATAATACAATACTTTTAAAGTTTAAACTAAATGTTTTGCTCATTAAAATTTTTTTTGATTTGGAGGTAAATATCTAATATCATTGAATTGTATGTGTCCTACTATATGTGCATAACCAAAGTGGTTGTGATACTATATACAATAGCCATACATATATTTCCTCAGTCTGTAAAGGCTATTGTCCACTATGACTTGAGAAATATATATACACTCTACAAATGCATATGTAGTGAATTATACAGTCTGCAAATTTTAGTAAACATAACTTTTGTATTTGATCAATATGGCGAAACATATACTTCTTATATATACTCTCTACATATGCATATATATGTAACTTTGAAATTCTACCAATTCCTTATACAAATGCACTAGAATTTTTTTATTACCATCATAATATAATAAAATTACTACATGAAATCTCAAAATTACTATTTGTAACCAAACTTTTTTCTAATATAAGGGGGACTACCTTTTCTTGCCATTGGGACTTGTCTCAATCTATTTTTACCCCACTATGATGTATATATCAAGTGTCTTTCTCTAAACTATTCACAATCAAAGACTTGTCTCTAAGTCTTCTTATATATACCCATTAGGTGTGCCAATTACCAAAGTTACAAAAATTGCTATCTTGTATATTAGAATAAACTTTTTAGTCTATGAAGTGAAGCTCACGTCAGAAGTCTTCCTCACAATAATGATATACTTACAAACATTTTTAGACTTCCTTGACGGTGAGTCTTTGTAAGTCTTCTTACACCATTTGACGGTGCAAACTTCTGACACCCCTTGACGGTGCAAATTTCTAACACTTGGCCCCTTGACGGTGCAAACTTCTTATACCCCTTGACAATGCAAACTTCTGATGACACCTCTTGATGGTGCAAACTTCTAACACCCCTTGACGGTGCAAATTAGTTATATCTAAAATTTGATCATACTGCTACATATATAACAAGGAATAAAAAGAGAAGTATAAAAGTAAGAGTAAATGTAGTATTTCTTTAATTTTAATTAACTAGATTTCTCATTAAAAAAATGAATGACATGCATGTTTTAATAAACTATAGGCAAGGATATTATTCCTTTATCTTGGTTATTTACTCCACACTTGAGAGCCCTTTCAACTGACCTTACTTTTTTTCTCTCTTATTTTTAGCTATAGATCACCTTAGATGGATTAATCAAATTAGTCCATAATTCTTACTAGTACCTTAGTCTTATTAATCGTAAATTATATATTATATATATAGTATCTGATATAAACGTTATGAGTGTCCATCAATACCTTAAAATTTTTCATGCAGTTTCAAGACACAAATATATACTAGTACATTATATATTTATTGTTAGAAAATGTTTATTAGAGTTAATTACCGAAATGGTCCCTTGACTATAGCAAAATTACCAATTTGGTCTTTGACTATTTTTTTTAACCAATTAAGTCCTTCAACTTTAAAAATCTTAACCAATTTGGTCATCCGTTTGTTTGACCGTTAGCCAATTCCTACGGCAATCAATATAATATACGGTCTCACGACCTTTCACTATATCGTTCGTATTATTTACTTATTATTTATTATTCATATTCTTATACGGATTTAGGGATTCGGGCATACCCCGGTAATTAAATCCATCAATAGCGATACCAATTTGGTCCCAAGTTAATGGTTGACTAACGGTCAAACAAACGGAGGACCAAATTGGTTAGATTTTTAAAAGTTGAGAGACTTAATTGGTCAACAAAAATAGTCAAGGACCAAATTGATAATTTCGCTATAGTCAAGGGACCATTTCGCGAATTAAACTCTTTTTATTATATTTTAAATTATATCATCATTATTACGAAGTATAAATCTTATATATTTTATAACTTTACATAAGAAATATGACAGTTTTATTCTTGAATTCTAAGAAAATAAGATTTTTCATTTGGTTTGAAACTATTTATTAACCGAATTAACCAAACGATTAACTGAAATTTAAATACATAAATAAATAAATAAAAATATAATGTGAAATCCCTAAAATTAAAATGAAATCCCCATGGATTATGGATATTTGGACTTTAGATTTTGTATTGAAGTTATGAATTTGTTATTATAGGTATTGAAGTAGTTGGATTTATTATTATATGTATTATTGTAATGATTTAAAAATGTAGTTAAAAAAATTTCGATTAATCGATTAACTGACTGATTAAATAAAAAATCACTCGGTTAATTCGTTAATACAAAGTTTAATCCGGTTAATGATTAAAGCTTTAATAAAAAATTTGATTAAAGTGATTTAGTAAACCGAATGCAGACCGGCAAATAATAACTATGGAAGAAGGTAATAGGAATGCCTAAGGGATAACTTCCAATTGGAATTGTAACGGAAAAAAAAAAAAAAAGTTCAAGTTTAGTCTAAAAGCAACATACTTTTGCTCATTGCGTACCAAGCTGAATCACCAAGAAAAAATCAAGACTAACGAAGTCAATTCCGTCGCCAACTATCAACTTAAACTTTTTTTTTTTTTTTTGAATGACGAAGAAAATCTTACATGAAGATAAGCATTGAGTAAACCTCACTCCTATATAATAGTTCAAAAACTACATGCGTGAGGTAAACCGTACTAGAAAGACCCTGTGTGACAGATTTGACACGAAAGGATATTAACAGGAATATCCAAACTCAACTTTTAATTGATGTGAAACAAGCAAAAGGCAACACATGAGCTTTAGATTTTGACAATCACCATTTCTTTTAATGACAATATATGTACATCTTACAGTAAGCATTCACACTAGACACAATTTTTGGACTCCTTTTAGATTTCAGTATCCAATTGAAGCAAAACATACAACATTGGGAAACTACACTCACATATAATAATTCATTCCAGCTTAACTCTGTTTTCTTCCAACTGTTGTTTATAGGAGTGATGAGCAGGACAGTATTTTATGGCAACCATATCACCCAACTCTGCTCATAACCTCTCACAATAACACAACTTATTCAACAATATGAAAACAAGAATGCATGTGGTTCAAGGTTTATTGCCCACACTCTGCTTATTCTAATTTTACTCCCTGAATTCCAATTTGGAGAACTATACTCTAACTATTCATCATCATCATAGTAATGTAATGCCAATTTCTCTGAATTGTCAATAATTTGGCAACCATTTTTGCCCAATTTTCATTGCTTCGTCAGGGGAGGAGCCATTTATGTACAATTATACGGAGTATATTTTTTCAAATAGTTGGGGGACCAATCTTCTCAAATTTTGAACTCGAGAAGTAAATCTTTAGTGGCCAAAACTGAAATCGATTATAGAAGTAATAAAGAGGTGTAACCTCCAATGCTTTGAGTAGGTCTTCCCTTGTGTGTGCAGCAGAAATGCATATTCGTGCTCTGACTAATACCATGGATAAGATGATAACTAGATTATAATTACATATAAGCTAAGATTCATGAAATTGTTAAGGGACAAACTCACAAACAAAACATCTTTAGCTCGCATGATTCTATGGAGTTCATTGACTGTGAACTCATGGACAAAACTGCTCGAAAATATACTTTTGCCGTTTTGCCCAAACATGTTGCTGTAACCAAAAAATAAACCTCAATGTTGAGGTTTTCTCTACTTTAGGAAGATCTTCAGAGGCATTTCTACATTATATGGTTACAATGTTTAGGTCACATGGCAACAACTCAACCATTATAATTTGTTAACTATTGAAAAAAATAAGCTACATATTATTTTTGGTAAATATGATAGGGGATGGAGGTGATGAGGATCAAACCCAGGTCTACTACCTAGAAAGGAATGTAGCTTAATACTAAACTACATCTTAAATCCTATGTTACATATTACTTTCAAATAGCAGTGTTAACTTATCAGAGTGTCATATATAATTGAAAAGCTGATTGGTGTCTGCTTTGTGACAATCAAGCCATTAGTAAACATATAAGATACGAGTAAAAAAATTCAAGTATATCAGAAAACTTTCCAAAAGATACCCAAATAAATTTTTACTCAAAATGTACTTCAAAGATTTCTTTCTTAACATTTTTCCTTATCCCAGCTCAAGTTTAATTCTTCCTATTTAGATCTTAGTAGTGATAGACATAACAATAAAGTACTAGTTCTCTTCTCAAATCTGTTTGCCAAAGTTTCCATAATTACATAGATTTATTCATTTGTCTCCCACATACTTATTCCACATCCATATTAGCAAAAAAACACACATATCGGAAGAGAATTTGTAAGACAAAACCTCCAAAATTAAACAAAATTCAACTATAACCCAATATAATTTGATAGAAATCCAAATTAAAACTCAAAACTATTCGAAATCAGCTCCAAATAGACAATAGAAATAGGCCAAACACACGTAGACGTTCTTATTTCTCTCCTGGGCAGCCGTTCACAGTACAGCGTGCCCCCATAGTCAATCATTAAGTTACAAGTTCAATTCTCATAATGCCATACACATTATTATCATGTTAAATGAGTAATTATGAGTCTGATGACTTGGAACTGCCGGGGGCTTGGCAACCAGACGGCAGTTCGTGTGTTAGCGGATCATATCCGTTCTAAGAGGCCGAGTGTGTTTTTCTCATTGAAACTTTTATGGATAAGCAGCGAATGGAGACAATTCGGGTTCAGTTGGCTATGATAGTGTGTTCACGGTAGAAGCTACGGGTCATAGTGGAGGATTAGCTCTACTTTGGTCTAACACGGTGGATTTGGTTGTTAAGGGTTATTCTTCTAATCATGTGGATACGGAGATAAGGTTGGATGTTGGTAGTCCAAAATGGCGTTTAACGGGGTTTTACGGGTACTCGGAATCGGAGTCGTAGAGAGAATCCTGGCAGTTGTTGCGCACTCTCTCTTCACTTTCGTCTTTGCCGTGGCTGGTTATGGGGGATTACAATGATTTATGGACCAGTCTGAGAAGTATGGCCGAACACCACACCCACGGTGGTTGATAAATGGGTTCCGGGATGCAGTGGCGGATAGTGGGCTGCAAGATGTTCCTTTTGGAGGGCATCAGTTCACTTGGGTTAAGTCACGGGGGCACGGATCAGATGATAGAAGAGAAGCTGGATCGTTTTCTTGCTAATGACAGTTGGTTGAATATGTTTGAGGGAGCGCAGGCACTTTCATTGCTAACTACCTACAGTGACCATCTACCTCAGTTATAACGCCAGTCATGCGGCCTAGAACCCGGAGGATGGCAAGATTTTGCTTTGATAATATGTGGATAAGGGAGGAGTCGTGTAGGGAAATTGTGGCGCACAGTTGGGACCGAACAGTGGGACTGGGCACGTTGGAAAGGATAGAAGCATGTGCTCGGGATATCTCGAGATGGGGGCGAGACTATAATAAGGAGTTCCAGCGGAAAATAGACCACAGCAAGCGCCGGTTGGATGGGTTGATTTCACGTCGCGATTTAGCCGGCATGCGCGAATATGCTACTGTGGAAAAGGAGTTGCTATTTTTGTTAGAACAGCAACACACTTATTGGAAGCAGCGAGCTAAGGAGCATTGGTATCGTGGTGGTGATACGAACAGTAAGTTCTTCCATAATTCAGTGAAGCCAGACGACGAAAGAACGCTATAAGGAGGTTGCGGGATGAGTCTGGGAACTGGGTGGAGGAGGGAGTGGCGTTGGATGGGATAATGGTTAATTATTTTGCTAATCTGTTTGCGCCGGATTATGGGGATGTGCAGGAGGTAGTGGATGCTATTGATGAGAGGGTTTCTGACCGTGATAACGCATGGCTGTTACGGCCTTTGAGTATGGAGGAGGTTCGTGCAGCTGTTTTTCAGATGCATCCGGATAAGTCCCCGGGACCTGATGGCTTTGGTCCAGGCTTTTTTCTAGTACTTTTGGGATGTTGTTGGGGGAGAAGTCACGCTTTTGTAGGAGGTTTCTGGAGACGGGCAGGTTACCTGACAAAGCGAACGAAACTCTCATTGTCTTGATCCCTAAAACAACGAGCCCTGAGACTATGAAGGACCTTCGCCCAATTTGCGTTGTGTAATGTGGTGTATAAGGTGGCGGCTAAGGTGTGTGCTAATCGAATGAAGTCTCTTTTGCAGGATATGATATCACAGGCGCAGAGTGCGTTCATTCCAGGTCGGTTAATTACTGACAATATAATGCTGGCTTATGAAGTGCATCATCACTTGAAGCGGAAAACTCAGGGTAGGGAGGGGCTAGTGGCTTTGAGCTTGATATTGTCGAAGGCCTACGACCGGGTAGAATGGCCGTTCCTCCAGGTGGTGTTGTTGAAGATGGGGTTTGACAGGAGGTGGGGTGGTCTCTTGTTGGAAACGGTGACATCGGTACAGTATCATGTACTCCATGACCAGCGGAGTTAGGGCCTATCACTCCGGGTAGGGGACTGAGACAAGGTGATCCCCTATCCCCTTACTTGTTTCTTTTTGTTACAGAGGGGTTGAGCGCATTGATCGAGAAGAGAATGTCTATGGGCCTTTTACATGGGGTTGTTGCCAGGGGAGCCCCTCTATTTCACACTTGCTCTTCGCTGATGACTGCTTCCTTTTTCATCGTGCGAATATCGATGAAAGTGTGCAGATGAGGTATGTGTTGGACACTTATGCTAAGGCTTCGGCCAATATATAAATTACGACAAATCTGCGGCTTGTTTTAGTGCTAATGTGCCACAGAACATGCAGAATGAGGTGGTGGATGTGCTCGGTGTGGAGGAGAGGGAGATAAGTGGAAAGTATTTGGGACTGCCTTCACTAGTAGGTAAGAATAAGAAAGCTATTTTGGGGTTTCTGAAGGATCGAATCCTATCCCGGATTCGTCTTGGAATTCCAGGTTCTTGTCCAGAGCAGGAAGGGAGGTTCTACTGAAGAATGTAATTCAGGCTATGCCAACATATGCAATGATGGTTTTCTTGTTACCCATAGGGCTATGCCGAGAAATTCAGAATATAATGAACCAGTATTGGTGGACAGGAAAAGTAGGGATGGCCGTGGTATAAGGTGGCGCACCTGGGAGGGTTTGTGTAGCCGAAAGCAGTTGGTAGGATGGGCTTCAGACGGTTACGTGAGATGAATAAAGCCCTTCTGGAAAACAGGCCTGGAGGCTGTTAACTAGGCCTGCAAGTCTAGTTGCACGAGTGTATAAGTCCAGGTACCTACCCTAGTTGTGATTTTTTTGATGCGCGAGAAGGGAATAACCCGTCATACATCTGGAGGGGTATGATGGAGGTGAAGAGTTGTTTGAAAGAGGTAGTAGGCGGTGGTTGGCAATGGGGAAGATACTAAAATTGGCTCCGATCCGTGGTTGCCTGTTGATGCTAACCCTTATGTGGAGACTGATCTACACCAGGCGATATATGATGCTCCGGTGTCTTCACTCATGGATTTGCAAGGTAATGGTTGGGATGTGGATTGTGTGAGGGATATTTTTGTCCTCGTGATGCTAATTTGATTTTAAATATTCCACTCAGCATTAGGAAGCCACGGATCAGTGGTTTTGGTATTGGGATCAGAAGGGTGCTTACACTGTTAAATCTTGTTACAGGCAGCTTACTATGGTGGCTGGGGATGATCGGCCATGGTCTACAATTTGGAATCTACACATTCCGCCGAAGGTGAAAAATTTCTGCTGGCAGTTAGCATCATCTTATCTCCCTACCCGTGATATTTTGATGACTAAAAATGTTGCTTGTGCGTTGGAATTGTCATATGTGCAGACATGTTGAGGAGTCTGGCCTTCATTTGTTTGTTCAATTGCCCGCTAGTAGTTCAGCTCTGGAGTAGGTTACGGATGCCACATATCAGTACTTTTCAAGGTAATAATCTTGCCGACTGGTTTTTTTGGGGGTGTAAATTCTTTGAATGCTAGTCTGTTGCCTAACTTTTTTTGATGGTGCTATGGGGTCTGTGGTGTAGCCGGAATGATAGTGTCTGGAAGGGTGTTGTTTTTGATTTGAATATAGTGGTTCAGAGAGCTTTGTTGTTCCTAGATAATTGGAGGGCTGTGAATGAGGTGCTACCAAACAAGCTACGCAGGAGGCTGTAACACGATGACCAAACCTGCCCAAGGGAGACTGAAATTGAACACGGATGCGCGTTACGGGTAGGCTGTAATGTAATGGGTTTGGTGAGCTATGTTTTTTATTTATTAAAAATTCATCTACGTAATATACAAAAAACAATTTAACATGAAAAATTTTTTGGTATACATGACAATAAATGCTTGCCACAAATTGGGTGCAGTTCGCGTGCGTAGAGAGTAAAAGAACCATATATATGCCATCAATGGAAACGTTTTAGCATATTGTGATAGGAATAAATTGTTAGGTGACGCCCGGGATTTCACGGTGAAGGAAGACGCGAAGATATATGAAGGCATCAGGAAAATGTAGCATAATATGAAGCTACCTTAAGTACAATATAATTGAAGGAGATGCGCTGTGGATGTAGTAAGGCAAAAGTTGGGACGAGCTAGTGTAGATTTATCCGCCCATGCAATTGGTTCACCACCATTCATGTGTTCGGCTTTATAGATTTGGGTCTAATATGTTTATAGGATTAAAGTAGCATTAGCATTAGATGATATGGTGATGTTAATTTTGTTATGATTAGATGTATAGCAGAAATAGTGAACTGCCATTAATTTTTGCATTACAAATTTTCGAAGACAAAGTCAAAACAACTGTTGTATGCATAGGGATGGTTTTTTGAGTCCAGGTTGCGAGAGGTAGAATGTATTGATTCTCCACCATCTTTAGCTTGTATATACTGTTATTACTTGGGTGGATTTTTGATGAATTAATCTCTCGTTTAATCAAAATAAATAAAGATTTTCTGAAATAGGAGCATTAATTCTTTGTGTTAAATAAATAGAGAAAATATAAAATAGATATTTCTTGTAAAGTTAAAAATAAATAAATTAAATAAAACTATGATAGGGAAAAACTAAAGAAGGTAGCGTGAAACGACTAACCGTGTTTTTCAGTTTCCTCCGCGCCGAATCGCATCATCTTCCTTGACAAAATTCTATAGCCCATTAGAATTAGAATTCCATTTTTCATCTTCCAAATCTTCGTCACTGCGTACTTTCCAAAAATTTACAACAATGGCGAGATATGGAGAGCCTGATCGGACTGGTGAACAGAATCCAACGAGCCTGCACTGTCTTTGGGAGATCACGGCGGCGAAGGCTCCCTCTGGGAAGCCCTTCCTTCAGTCGCCGTCGTTGGAGGCCAGGTCCCTGCATCTCCACTTTTTCTTCTACGGCATTTCCGTTCCTACGCCAGTTTCTTTTCTCAATTTTGTGTTTGTTGTTGGTGAATTGATCAGAGTTCGGGGAAATCATCAGTGCTGGAAAGCGTTGTAGGGAGAGATTTTCTACCTCGTGGATCGGGTAATTATATTTTCAGTCAATTTTGCTCCGCCAATCTGTATGCGATGAGTTCGACAATTCAGTTCAGAAAATGATAGAACATTTAGTTCAATTGTGATGCACATTAGGATGCTGAATATTGAGCTCAAGCTCCATAGGTAAACATAAGCTACAGTATATTTCCTTTTACAGCAAATTGCAATACAAAGTTTATTTTAGTCATAATTTATGCAAACAAGTTATTGAAATTTGAAATGGCTTAATAGCAACTGAAGCTATTACCAAAGTTGTTCCTCCTAGTTCTATTTGGGTTATCAATTCTAGTTATTTCAAATTAGCTGCTTGTTTTTTTTTTTTTTTTTTCAATCTAATTATGAGTAACAGTCTGTGAAGAAGGGAAATTATATCATTGGCCACAGATCATTAAAAAATGTTGAGCACTTGTTTTTTTTAGTGAATGCTCATCATTGTAATGTTCAATGCTGTTGAAGTAAATCTCCATAGGAATACCAATTGTGAGCCATGGCTTTCCTAGTATGCTAAGTTTTTTTTGTCTGCAAAGGCATTGTTACAAGGAGGCCATTGGTGCTGCAACTCCATAAGACTGAGGGAGGGGCTGAATATGCAGAGTTTCTTCATGCTCCTAAAAGAAGATTTTCTGAGTTTGGTAAGTAGAAATTGAAGAGTACTCCCATAATATATTTCTCTCATTTTCTCGAGTAATTTTATTTATTTCTTTATTCTGATTTGAGGTATATGCCTCAAGCAAGCTACGGACAAAATCAAATATCTTGAAATTCTAAATGATACCTGAAAGAATTTCCTTTGTCCCTAGGTTTACAATCGAGCATATGTAGTTTACCAGAAAATAACTTTGATCTGGTTAATGAATTGATTTTATTTTATTTTTGGTTACTCATTTATCATCAAAGACAATCAAATCCATCTGACTCATATCTTGTATGCTTTTATATTAATAATTCTTTAATGACAATGCAGCTACTGTGAGACAAGAGATTGCAGATGAGACAGATCGCATTACAGGGAAGTCAAAACAAATCTCAAATTTCCCAATTCACCTGAGCATTTATTCTCCTAATGGTTTGTATTGGCATGTTTAAAAAAAAAGATCACTGTGGGCAGACTCTTTTAACATTTCTATTGAGCTGCTTTCTCTCTCTCTCTCTCTCTCTCTCTCTCTCTCTCTCTCTCTCTCTCTCTCTGTTTAAGAAAATAATTTGTCTAAGGGTAACTCTTTGTAATTCACTGGCTATTTTTTCCTTCCTATTACTGGATTTCTCATATATCTTTTAATCATTTATGTACATTTTCCTCAAGCACAAAACTTTTTAAATCCCCTCTAGGATGCATCACTATGAAATGGGTTTTTGTTTTGCAGTGGTAAACTTAACCCTGATTGATCTTCCTGGATTGACGAAGGTTGCTGTAGGTGAGCACTGAATCATTAGTTTTCCTTAGTTGCAGTAAAATAATAAATTTGTCTTCATTGATGGTACGTTATGTTAACTATAGCTGACATTGGAAACACCATATTTCTTAAATCTCAGAGGGGCAGCCAGACAGTATTGTAGAGGATATTGAAGGGATGGTTCGTTCCTATGTGGAGAAGGTATTGAGAGTTTCTAGCTTCAGTAGACTGGAAACAATCTAGACAACTATTTTCAGGTGCATTTGTAAGAGCTGCAAATTTAGCTCTGTTGATTTTCACATTTTGAGGATAGGTGAACCCAAAATGTGTAACTTTTTAAAATTCAAATTAGTTTTCAAAAATAAAGTTTTCATGTTGCATAAACTGGTAATGTTCTGCCCAATAAGCTTGTGAAATATTATGAATAAATGCATAAAATTTATAAGTCTAATGATGGTAGCTCCAATAGTGGCAATATGTAGAATGAATGTCATTTAGGACACAAATAAGTGAGAAAGCAAGTTATAGGAGGTGAATTGAGGTTTTGCATTTGAACTATTATGGAAGTGTTAAACCATGGTCATACTGATCTGTTCATAGTGTTCTTATGAGCAACCTTAGAATGTCTTGAGAACTCTTAGGAGGACAATCTTTTTATGGTCAGAAAGATTGAGGATATCCTCAGCTCTCACCAGTATTGTGAGTACAAATTACAAATTCCCTGGAAAAGTTTCTAGCCATTATCCTTTCCATTATTTAGTTTAAGACCTTAATGGATATTGCAGAATGCTCATATTAGAGACCCTCTTGAAATCAAGAGAGATATGATAATGCTTAAGATATGTGTCAACTATGTATTTTATAGCCAAAGATACACATCCTATTATGGTAGTAAAGAGAAGAGTTTCTGAATAAGTTATACATTAGAAAAGAGAATACACAACCCTATAAATACATGCTAGAAGACATCAAATAAAGAAACAAGTTTCCATACGTCTGCCTACTCCAATTCCTATAAATCTCTAGGCTTCCTAATATAATATATACATTTCATAATACTTATACATTCCATAACACATCCCAAGCACAAAATTATGAACCCCTAACAGCCAAGAATCCATATAAATCAGCTGATGCTAATTCCTAGAAAATCTTCCTGGTAAAGTGATCATTTACCAGATACTGCAGTATCAATAAATCTTGATATGGATAAATAGTTACTCCGTATTTCATTCATTCTATATCTTCACATGTATTAGTTTCAAAATAGAATCCTGTGTGCATCTTGATCTTTTGTTTCACTTATCACAAAGTCTTATTTGTTTTTTGTCACTTTGTTCCTTGGCATGTCAAGGGGAGAATGCAACACTGTTTATCACTAGTTGTTTCTGTTAAGACATGTTTTTGCATCTTCCCCTATTCAAATAACAAAAGATGTATTGCCCTTTACTTCTTTCTTCCTTTGGGGGATAGTAACAAATTGTCTAAACTGTATCTCCTTGTTTATATATATCTCTCTCCCTAGCCCAATTGCATCATTTTGGCTATTTCTCCAGCCAACCAAGACATTGCAACTTCTGATGCTATAAAGCTTGCAAGAGAAGTTGATCCTTCGGGTACAATATCTTTCCATAACATAATAGATTAATATATTCTTTTATTCTCACTGTGCCATTCTGAATTTCCTTCTAGTCTAATATTTATTTAGAATTCTAATATTTATGTGTTTTATTTTCCAGGAGAAAGGACATTTGGAGTGTTAACTAAACTAGATCTGATGGATCAAGGAACAAATGCCTTAGATGTATGATCCATAGAAGTTTTAAGGCTATTCTCTTGTCAGATGAGATAATCATTTATTGATATGATCATTGCCACATCAATATTTTTTGATTTCTTCACATTTAGCAATGTTTTTTCTCTTGTGTTCCTTATTTGTTTATGTTTTTTTTAAGGTACTTGAGGTAGATCATACAGGCTCCAACATCCATGGGTTGGAATCGTGAATCGTTCACAGGCTGATATCAATAGGAATGTTGACATGATGTATGCCCGTCGTAAGGAACAAGAGTATTTTGAATCTAGTCCTGAATATGGACATCTGGCACATAAAATGGGTTCCGAGTATCTTGCAAAACTTCTCTCACAGGTTCCTCTCCTAAATTTAGATTTTTTATTGTTAAGTTCTATTCTTAGGCTATATATAATGATGTTTTCTGGAATACTTACATCGAAATTTTACTCTTCATGATGTTTAGCATTTGGAGTTTGTCATTAGGCAGCGCATACCAGGTATCATTGCATTAATAAATAAGACTATTGATGAGCTTAATGCAGAGTTAGATCGTATTGGAAGGCCTATTGGTGTAGATGGAGGGGTAACAGACACAAAATCCAGAATATCAGTTATTTTACCAAAGTAAGCCCAGTTTTGGGCAGGGATCTTCTTTGAATAAGCTACAAGCTTGTTTCTGTTTGCAGGCACAGCTGTATACAATTTTGCAAATGTGTCGTGCATTTGATCGCATATTTAGAGAACACCTGGATGGAGGGTATTACACATTTTCCTTCATTTTTATCAAAGTTTGAATATTGTTTTGACTGATTGATTGAAAAGTACTCAAAATGCTTGATTTTAAATATATAAGTAGTCTGAACAGGCAGCTTGTTCAACTCAAAGTAAAACCTAAATCTGAAACTAAAATATATTCTGTGATAACCTATTAACATCATATGACTTTTTAAAGTTGCTTCAGTTGACCACAACTAACTAAAAATATTTATGTTAGGTCCACTATGGTAGCTCTTTTGGTTATTTGACTTCATTTAGTTTTCAAGTATATAATGAGGATCAAAATTGTCTCAGGAGGCCAGGTGGTGATAGGATATATGGCGTTTTTGACAATCAGCTTCCATCTGCAATGAAAAAACTTCCACTAGATCGCCACCTGTCATTGAATAATGTTAAGAAAGTCATTAGTGAGGCAGATGGTTATCAGCCTCATCTGATTGCTCCTGAACAAGGATACAGGAGATTGATTGATGGATCTCTTGGATACTTCAAGGGCCCTGCTGAAGCTTCTGTTGATGCAGTAGGATTCTAATCCTTCCATGTTGATTTATTCTTATTCGCTGTGCTTTATATGCAAATTGTGCTTTTTACCATTGCATAATGGATTATTGATATTTGGGTGAAAGTTCAATTATCTAAATTTGAAGTGGACTTTAATTTCTTTACCATTTGTTATTTTAAGGTGCACTTCATTCTTAAAGAATTGGTGAGGAAGTCCATTGTAGAAAACAGAGGTAACGAGAATTCTTTTTGTTTTTGAATGCTTCGAGTGGAAAATATTTTATTTCCTTTAATCCAGTTTATGGTCATGTAGGATTTGAAGCGATTCCCCACACTTCAATTCTCGATAAATAGCTGCGCGCGCAAATGATGCACTTGAGAGGTTTCGTGATGAAAGTCGTAAGACAGTTATAAGACTGGTGGAAATGGAATCTTCCTACCTGACTGTGGAGTATTTCAGGAAGCTTCAATCAGAACCAGAGAAAAAATCCAAGCACAAACCAAAATTAGTTCAAATACAGATCGCTACACAGATCATCATCTAAGGAGAATTGGTGAGACGTTAACTTTCAACCCACAGTTTATTTTCAGATTACTGAATATTTATCTGCACTTTTGGTTCGCTGGAAAATATTTGAAGGGAAATGGAATTGAAATTCCATGGAAAATAAATCCAAGAAAATAGATTCTATTGTTTGGTTGGTGGAAAAGTAAATTATTGGGAATATGAATTCCATTGTTTGGTTGAGTTTGGAATGGTAAAGGATAATGTGTATAATGACAAATATAACCACACAATAATATATAATAATAATAAGAGTTAATGTAATAAAGACATGGTGAGGGGTAAAACTTGCCAATTAGTTTCCATGGGAAACCTTTTCCATGAAAACAAAATACCTAACATGAGCAAGGAATTTGTTTTCCTCAAACTCAAGGAAAACTCTTTCCCATGGAAAATGTTTTCCATCCAACCAAACCAACATAAAGCATCATTTTCCTTCACTTTAGGAAAACATTTTCCATGGAAAATGTTTTCTCCATCCAACCAACACACCCCCTAAAAGTTCACCCGGGAATATTTGCTATTGTTTAATAATCAATGGTTGTGCTTGCCTTCATGTTTTATATTGAAAGTCATGCACTCATGCAAAATTTTGTCTAAATGTTTCTATATTGAATATCAAAGGCTTTCTTTTCTGGAGCAAATAAACTGTCTAAAATCATTTTCTTAATATGCCCCGGCAGGTTCAAACGGCTCTCATATGTTAACATGGTCTGTGACACCTTAAAGAATACTATTCCAAAGGCTGTTGTATATTGCCAAGTTCGTGAGGCTAAGAGATCACTGTTAAATAAGTTCTATTCCGAAGTTGGAAGGAGAGAGGTAAAACTGCCATTTTGTCTAGTTAGAGTATGTGCAAATAAGATTTTACTGTTGGTAAAACCACCAAACAAAGATGATGAGTGAGGGATTTCAGGAAAATGATCATATTTGATGAGGCTACTGTCTGTTTGTTACCTAGTACTGTCTGTTGCCAGTTATTTCTGGTAAAATGGTCATCTTTCTTTGTGAGTTAACATGGCATCAAACTATGTTTAGTATGGAAGGGAAGTTTTAGCAAGGGAAGCAAGCTAGAAAGAGTATATTTACAAAAAAAAAAAAGAAGCAAATGATGAGAGTGTTTTGCTTTACTTGTGTTTATGTGTGCAGAAGGAGCAGCTGGGTAAAATGCTTGATGAAGATCCTTCACTTATGGCAAGGAGGGAAGCCATAGCCAATAAGCTGGAGTTGTACAAATCTGCCAGAGATGAGATTGACTCTGTTGCATGGAAATGATGAAAATCTCTTGATTTTCACTTTTTTGTTGATTGGTTCATACACATGGCACAAATCCCTTGTTTGTAGTTCCACTATACTGGCATATATAAGCTAAATCTACATATTCTTTTTGCTAAAAAGAAAAAATAGAAGCCCATTGGTAATGGAGGAGCTGTGTTTGGGCTGCAAATCTTGCCATGATGTATTTGTTTATTATTGATTATTTTTTTTATTCTTTCATTCTCTTAAATGTTTTCTTTTGCATTTTTTAAATTTAAATAAAGAACACAATTATCTCAAATTAAAATAACGTTAAAATATATATTTTTTCGTATTTAAAAAGACAAAATATTTGCTTGAGTTATACCCTTGGACATAATTTGAACAC
>VALG01015532.1:0-16542 GCA_009835305.1 Ipomoea purpurea | reverse complement strand
TTTTTTGGTTGAATATATTTGTATATTTTTTTCGTAGAGATATATATGTATATATAACCTTTGGGTCCGGTTATATATATTTCTGTGTATATATATATATTATTAGATATATTATATCCAATAATATTTATATATTTTTGGTGTATTATATAAATATATTTTGAGATATTAAATCTAATTTTGGTTTTATTTTTCCCAACAAAAACTCACTCCAATGTTCGGGTATAGAAACAGTTTTCCTAACTAACAAAATGGGGAAGCTTATTCGCTGAACGTTTTACAAATGAGATATCATAATATTAGAAACATGCTCATATATCTTTAATATCCAACAATAACAAATCAAGGAGATGAAACACCCAAACTTTGAATCTAACCCTTTGACTACAATCCTGGCATCCGATTCAACTTTCACTTTTGTTCATGTGCTTCTCCTTTAGCCAACTTAGTGCTTCCCTAATGACAATGGATTCGGCTTCTGATGGCGGAGAAAAACCTTTCCATGGCATGGATACTCCTCCTTTAAAACTTCCCAACGCATCTCGCATAATCCATCCCAACCCATTCTCTTTCATTCTTTGTCAACAGCAACATCAATATTTTATTTTACACCACCTGATGGAGGTCTCTCCCATTTAACAGTGAAAGGTGGGATGAGCATTTGGACTTAGGAGTGACCGGTATATTTGCATCTTTCAACTTCGAGGTTGAATTTTGCCCTCTTCATGATGACTCTTTGGGGGGAAGGGGAGGGGGTTGACTTGTTATTCCATATTTTGTTGTTCCTTGCCATCCAGATGGACCAACAGATTGTTGGGAAAAATGACTGAAATGTGAAAGAAGAAGCATATATTTCTCAAAATGTGACTGGCCACAAAAATATGAAAAGGACGTTTTTGGGACATACGTTTGATGTCAGACACAAATGCAGTCCCATTTGGTCGCCGGCGACACCGATCACCGGTTTCTCCAGCGGAAGGAGAAAGGCCACTGGTTGCCTTCTCCCTTTGCTGGAGAAACCGGGCGAAGAAATCGCTGGTTGCCGGCGACCAAATTTAAAGAAAAAAAGAAAGCAAAATCATGTCCTTTTCATCAAACGCATGTCCCGTCCTTTTCATATTTTTGTCCACAAAATGCCAATCACATTTTGAGAAATACATGCTCTTCCTTCACATTTCAGTCATTTTTCCAATGTTGCCATAGCAGTTTTCTCCTCCTCATCCAGGCTGTTGAGTTGAGAGCAACCAATCCGCAAAGAAAATTTAATGTCGCGAAGGGCTTAACTCAATAGTTCAAAGATCATCTTAAAAATTTTGTTTTAATTTTAAAATAGAGTTTTGATTCCACAAAAAATATGGAGAGTCACGGGAGTGGAAACTATAAACTAGTTAGGCGACTCGTGATTATCTCCTTCTACGCTCATGGATAGGTGTTCAGCAGGCTAAAATGTTAATACAAAATTCAATTGATTTCTCTTGTAAGCCCTAGTTAAAATAGTTAAAAGGTAAGAGGTTGACTTGAAGTGTAAACCCAAAAGTAATTATGCTGTGAAAAACGTGTTCACCATGCGCATGGTGAACACATGGGTAGATCTATAATTTCTATGATGTAGATTCATAATTTTTTTTCATTTGTTGTTAACGACGTTTCTCTCTTCACAATCGCATTATTTCGTCTTCACAATACAGATATTAAATCTACAGCTACAAAAATTATGAATCTACAGTATAAGAAATTATGGATCGATATTCATATATCCCAATTGTTGAACTCTGTATTCACAAATGACATAACTATTTATGAATTTACGGTCATAAAATTATGAATCTACAGTTTAAAAATTATGGAACTATATATCCCGTGTTCATCATGCGCATGGTGAACACGGTTCCACAACATAACTATTGTAATTATGGCCTTCCATTAAAAAAAAAATAAAAAAAATAAATAAAAAAGGCCACTAGTGGTTGCCTTCTCTAGTAGACTGCGACCATTCACCTAACAGTGGCGACATCGACCATTTGCTGGTCAACGATTTTGTCACAGGAACCTAATGATGGTTCTTCTAGGTGGATAAACCGGGTTATTGAGTTCGAATGCACCAAAATGAAAAGTTTGAGAGTTCAATTATCTTTCTTTAAAGTTTGAGGACCTAATTACCATTTTTGTATAATGTTTATTTTGACTCTTTTTTGTTATATTAAAAATTGACATGCCACCATATTTTTATCTTAGATTTACTTGAAATGAAACTTAATTGTATAATTTAACAAGTTATTAGTTTAATTACATCAACCAATGAGTTAATATGCTTAATTGTAACTTTTTAAAGTTGAAGATCTAATTAATTATTAATTATTTTTGTATAAAGCTCAATGGTTTATTTAACCATTTTTTCTCTAATTTAAAATTAAAAATATATTATATCGTTAATGACTTTTTTCTAAATTTATATGCAATATAACAAAGTTAGCATTTAGAAAAAATTATATTAAAAAAAAAATATATATATATATGTTAATTATAAATAAAAATATTTAGTATTGATAGTATAGTATATATGTATATTATATAGTATATAATCGTAGTATAATATAAATATATATATCATTTTTCTAAATTTAATTATTAATATTAATTTTGAAAAAAAGTAAATAAACTTTCTAACTTTTTTATTAAAAACAATTAGAATTTAAATTAAACAGTTTCAATTAAGGAATATGATTTTCCTAATTTTTCACCCCGCTATCACAGTAGCACCTTGTCGTCACTATAACATGTTAGGTTTGAAGGACACGTCAGGTTTGAAGAAGGTGACAGAGTGACCTTTTTAAAATATGAAAAAAGCCATGCCTTCTTCAAATAAAGAAGGTAGTTGGTGATATTCAGTAACATCATTATAATTTTACCGGTAATTTTATTACCATAAAAAAAAAAAATTTAGATAGATAATTTTATTGAATTTGAATATTTTGTAATTTTTTTTTTTTTAAGTTCAAGGGTTTATTGGCCATTTTCATTTTATAATTTTTTAGCATGGCATTAAAACTCTATTACCCAAAAAGCAAATGAAATATTATATCTCAGTGAAGAAAAGGTGTATTAAGAAACAAATTTATGAAATGAAATGTAACACACTTCTATCAAAATGATCGTCACCGTTTTAAAAATTGTCATCTCACCTAATTTGGTCAATAATAATTACAATTCAAACGAAATTAATTAATCAATAGAACATTATTTCATCATCGAACCTATTGAAATTGCAAGACCTTTATTTTAATTATCATAGCGGCACAAAGTGACTCTCACAAATGGGAGATCATCAATCCCCAATAGAAACGGTATTGACTCTGTGCTTCAGTAGTTTAACAAAGTAGTTACAAACATATATTACATTGTAACAGAATTAATAGTACTAAAAAAATAAAAAAATACCACGTCAAATAATTTTTTCTCATCTAATGATAAAATTAAGTTCTTCACAGTTGCCCTAAACTCCAAAACAAAGATGAACTTGACTAGGGGAATCAAACGGTAGTGGTTTTCTTTATTCTATATTTTTTCTTCCTTTTTCACAGAATAAAACTAAATCTCAAACTCTCAAAGTACACGGCATCTTCATTACTGCTATCTCAACATTAGTGTTCATTTTTCGTTAATAAAATTGACATGTACGGAGCATTTAATATTATATATATTAATATTTATTCTAATCCCCGTAAGTCGTAACATTTCAACCAAATAATCTAACAGACTTTACCACACGGACCAAGATCCACCTAATAAGATAGACTCTTAATACTGGTTAATTTACTACAAATTCATTTTGACTTGGAATACACTAACCCTACACTAAAAATGAATTTTGTATAAAAGATAATATAAAGAGAAATGTTCACTTTTGATCCCTGATTATTATACATAAATCACATTTGGTCCATGACTAATAAAATTTTCTAATTAGATGCACAGCTCATTTGGTCCTCCCGTCCAATTTTCTGACCAATTATTGCCGTGCCGAAAGTACTCCTTCCGGGAGGCGCATTACGTTTGCTTTTTCCGGAAGAAGCACTTCTGGATGCAGCACTGCATTTGCTTCTTTTGGATGGGCACTTCTGACAATAGTCGATCGAGAAATTGGACGACAAGACCAAATGTGATACAAATTACATAGTCATCCACCTTTAATGAAAATTTTAATAGTCATGGACCAAATGCAATACATGTAAGTTAGGGGACCAAAAGTGAAATTTATTCTATAATAAATCTAACTAAAAACAAACCTAGAGTATTTAAAGCAAATTTCATTATTGTCAAATCAGGCAATAGAAGAACTAAAAATTAGAACAGAGGAACTCATAGATACCAAAAGAGTAAATGGGAATTGTTCACCAGATTGTAACTATGAGCAAGACACAAAAAATCACAAATTAAACCTGAGATGGCGGAGGCACCAATTCCAAAATGCATATTTAGGAAAGTATTCCCACTTTTTAAGTCAAATTTGTACTCTGAATAAAACCTAGAAGTTCATCGACGTGTATATGAGACATCAGAATTCCATACACTACAGAAAGCGGATAAATCCTTGCCCTCAAAATGAAGCAGGGCAAACTTGTTAGGGATTAATACCTGCTATACAGAACTCTATCCTTCCCCTTCTCCAGCCTGCCGTGCCTATCATTCGTACATAGAATTGTATAGCAGCTCGGTGCTCCCTAGTCCTAAATTGAGATGATGCACAAGAATATATACCAAAATACTACAGCTTGCAGTATCATAGTTAGGGAAGTAAATGTTAAACAATATCCACCTCCACTGTCTCCTCGTCAACCCCATCTATGTCCACATTCTCGTCTTCACCCTTGAGCTGCAAGTGAAATTGTTACCTTCGGATTGTGCGGTGTAAGAAAATGATGATAGTAATAAACCCAGACAATTCTAGTTTGCTAGAGTATAGAGTTAAGAAAGAGGAAGAAAATGGTCAAAATTAGTAAAGGCCGCCTAATGCTAGACTAGTGTGTGTTTAATTAGCTGACCTGTGAATATGCGTCTTTAGAGATCGGGGGCGGTGGTGGGGGTGGTAGAAAAGGAAACTTTGTGACATTAGAAGCAGCTTCCTTTCCAGATACTGCAGCAGAATTTCCAAACATCTCACGCTTTTCCTCCATTTCAACAATTTCAACATCTTCATCTGTTGCATGAGCTGCCAAGCCTGTTGGAGGCAACAAAAGGCAGGCATCCGAGAAAACCTTGGGCTGCAGAATTTCAAGGAGCAAATCATTTCGATGTCCCATAAAAGACAAAAAAGATTATCTATTCAATGTTATAGAATGCCAAATAGTCTAGCTGCTTGCACTCAAAGGTGACAGACAACAGGCAAAATAACTGAAAAAAGTAGCACAGCATCTAAAACCACCTTCTCAACACGATTAAAGCAAAAACAAGGTAAATTTTAAGACAGTTTAGAAAATAAACTAGACAGATATAGATAATTTGTTCATCAATGGATTCAGTAATCAAAGGACTCTGGAATTTGCGACACCAGACTGTATTCAGTGCACAAGGCTCCCATGTCATACAGGACAAGGGAAATGACTGGACACAGCCCTGCCCTACCACTGGAATTAACTATCAAAAAGAATTTTATTCTGCCAATCTCATTCATCTTATAATCATTTTTCAGGGCAATGTAATGAGAGTATTTCTAAATATCATGGTTGAAAAAATCACTAGGTGCTCATTGGGCGCTCGGGGAGCGCCTAGCGCCCAGGGCGCCTAGGCGCCAGTGTATTTTTTTTTAAAAAAAAAAATTGCTTTAAAATTTTTAAATTTTTTAAGACTTGATAATTATAAACTATTTAATACTTTAACAGTTAATACTAAAATGTTAAATATTAACCTAAAAGCATCTAGAGTTTGAACAATTTAGGGTTATTTCGCTCAAAACGATGTTGTTTTGAGTGAAATAACTCATTTAAAAAGAATGGATCAATAGTTAATTGGCTGACTAGGCGGCCTAGTCGGTGCCTAGGAGACCTAGGAGGCACTTAGGCGACCTAGTTGGTCGCCTAGCCAACCAGGTGCCTAGACCACCGATTATGGTGATACGCTAGGCGGGTGGCCAACGCCTAGTGCCTAGGTGGCCGATTAATCAATGCCTAGGCGGGATTTTTAAACATTGCTAAATATAATTACTCACCAGGGCAGGCCAATGAAATATTTGAACACAAAAAAAAGGTTAGAGCTGAAAAAGCTTTTTTTTTTTTCAGGATAATTTAAGTAAAAACAGAACATAATTCTTTTAAAGGGATGACAATCCAGAGAGGATTGAGTATGTGAGTGGGTGGGCGAGGCTAGGGGAGAATTTGAAGCACCTTTTCCACCAATGTTGTGTTAGTAGAATGATCTATCCCCTTTTTAGGCCTGTCTTCATTTGCTGTAACCTGATAACCATTTTTCGTATTGATATCTGCTTTAACTTTCTTGTCATTACTAGATCGAATCTGAAGCACATTTCTTCGAGACAGATTTTCCAATCTTATCTTTTCCATGCCAGCTCCTCCTTTTGATGCATTACCTATGAAAAATAATAGCCAGAAATTCAAACAAATGAAAGAAGTCATGTTTGTATAAACTAAAGAAATAATGGGAGAAAAAGGAGGAATGTGAGAATTCTGACACCAACTTACAAACCAAGTCACTGACAAAACACATATCCAAAATCCAAATCAATACAAATGTTATTAGTAAATATTAGGCAGATTATCTAACTTTGCATCCTATCCAAGTAAATTCAGAATACCCAAAAAAACAGACACAGGACATCTGTTTTTTAAGGTTCTTCAAAGGGAAACCTCAGACTTGGTGAGAGGGGGATTATGGAGTTATAGAAATTGGGAACATCTGGTTTTATAAGTGTGCATGCTTTCTCTAAATATATTGTATATTAACCAATGCAATTATACAGAAGGTTCATACAGGCAGAAATGATCAATGAAGTCAACATAATATGAAGCTTAGTTAGCAGTACCGCTGCCAACTTATAACAAGTACAAAGCCAATTATCATGGGAATGATGACATGGTAAAACAGAGATGAGCCAGAACCATGAAAACCAGATCTGAGAAAAGAGTTGATATTCTAATTCATTATGTGCTCTTCCTAAATGTGAGGAATAAAAGATGTGGAAATAGATGCTTGGTTATGGTTGTTAATAACACAAAGAGGTTTTAAAGAAACAAGGGCCTTGCGCCTTTGTCCAAGATCCACAAAGCTTACTTTAAAAATAATTAAAAAGAAAAAAGAAATTCAAACACTAGCATGCATATAACAAGCAAACTGAAAATTGAAAGACAAGATTCAGAAGCTTTTTATAGTTAACAGCCGCAAAAGGATTTTGTCCTTAAGATTTCAATTATCATAAGAACTTTACAGTTATTTGTTCATAGGTGTCATAAATATTTAATAATCATTTACTCTCATGCCTACCTTGATCTGGTGCTTCCACAGCTCCCAAGCTCACTCGTGACCTTTTCTTGTTGTGGGACATGTTCTTTTTCATCCCACCATAGGTATGTAGGATAAATACCTACAGCTTCTCCATCAGTCATTATGTTCATGCTTAAATCATCTCCACTTGCACCAGCATTTGAGCAAAGTTTTTCACCAAGCTTTTGAAGTTGAGCATCTGACCTATAGGAGTATATAATCTCTACTGAGTCTTTTAATAGGGAACTTAACAAAGAAAACATAGGCCCAACACAATCAAACACCATCACACAAAGAATTAATAAAGGTGAGAGCAAAAGCAATCTGAAGAAAGAAAAAAATGATTTCTACAGCTGAAGGATACCTCTTGACTTCATCTTGTAAACGAGAAAGACGTTTATGTGCCTCAGTGAACTTCTTAATTTTTGATGTAATCCTTGAAATTGAACAAACCATAAAATAAAAAGGATGTCAAAGAAATGAATACATCGCCTACAAGAGCACTTCAAATGTAAGTCGTAAGAATGACAAAGGCAAAATTCTCTCCAGCTCAAGCAATCACCTTTTAGATTCTTCTTTTTCCTTGAACAACTGCATTTCAAGCTCTTGACTTTCAAGGTCAGATTGTCTGCATCTCGAGATCTATCTTCCAGGTAAACCTTAAAACAATCAAAACTGAGATTGAGATTACAATTTGATAAGAAGGTACGTTCTAATTCCAACCAATTTCCTATTTAAGACTCTAATAAAAGAATAGAGCATCACAGGAACAAAAGAAACAGAGAATAAGGATTAGACACACAAAAAATTAAATGCTGCTATCTTTTCAGGTTTGGTACAAGGTAACTCTACCAAAAGTTGCCAGATTAGAAATAAAACTGAAAAAGGAGATAGCGGAGCTAAATTCTCTTTAACATTTATCAATTTATGAGTGGTGCTTTAAACAAGCATGATGCTGATGTCAGCAAACTGGGAAAAGGCAGGGAAGTTGGTCATAATATTTTAGAAATAGGACGTATCTGATTTTTGAAGGGTGGCAAGGCGCTTAGTGGGATTGGCTTTGATGTGGATGGTGTTTTGCAGGGTTACTATGTATATTGATCAAAGTGTAATAGGTTTTTTGTTAAATCAGTGTGTTTAGTAGGTACTTTGGATTGCACTCATGGACATTATTGGAAAAAAAAAAAGAATACATAAAAGGAACAGCAGAAGTCGCAGGAAAGGAACTGTTAATCATCAATTTATTTGTCTAATAAGTGCACATGTACTACCTCAATTTTCTCTTATTGCGGTCATCCAAGCATAATTGAAATTCGATTGGAATGCACATTATCTCAATATATCAGATTTAAATGCTACACAAAACAGCAGAACACAAATTGGGATCAAAGGGTATAACATGTTATAGGAATTAAGGATGCCAGGAATTGCTCAAAAAAAACAAACTTTACACAATTTCTTAAAGGCTCTTTAGATCGCCAGAATGAGACTTCTTGTTCTCAAATCTGGAAATCAATTCTTCCGAATGTCTCATTTGAATGATGTTTCCGAGAAGAGAAGAGACTAGGGAGATGATGCTATTTTTCCTATACTAGTGGTGCATACTTGTAGTTACCTAATCATAATAGCCATTTATTTATTAACGATAGTTTCTCATTTCTTTGACTTACGTCTATTCTCTTTTATGTTATATTCTTTTTATTTCCTAGTAAGATCCAATGTATGCTAAAAGCCAGTGGAAAGAAATGTCAAAGAAAGCTTCCTTCTTCATTGCACTAGAATGGAAGTACCTATAAAAACAGCGTTGATTTACAAAAGATAAGACCCTAAATTACATGTTATCTCGATCAAAACACCTAGTAATTATAAACTTAGCAAAGGAACACACTATCTACTCAAGAGTACTCAGTACATACCCTCAATAGAGCTCATCACTTAGCCACCTCAAATAGTAGATACTATGCAATGATTTCTTCTATGGCTTAATAAATTTTATAGCATAACCAACTTACCTGCCTTTATCCCCGTGAGTTGCTTTTTAGACATATTTATCTATTCTTTTTGGCAAAACTAATTTCTTTGATATTTAATTGGCGAACACTTATAAATTTATATAGATAGATAAATGTTATATATAGTAAGCTGACACAACCCACTTGGAATTTACTGGTAAATTCCAGCTGTGCAAATCCTCCGTTCTTCTCACCGTAACCTAGTATATCTCATAATCTAAGGCAACATTTTGGTAGGAGGTTACTACTCTTAAAAAATGCTAGCTTACAAATAAAGGCCTGAAAAGATGTTCGAGACGTCTGAAATTTTTTTTGATGTCTTACAATCTTCTATACTTTCCAAATTCTCTGTTATCCTTTATTGCTTCCCAAGGTTGTAGAATGGCATCTAAAATTAATCTTGTTTGGTGTAAAATAGAGTCCCTCATTGTGAATGGGAAATAAATTAGGTTTGTATAATTAGAATCAGATAGCCTGATGCTTTTAATCAAACTTATTAATCTCCTCCAATCTCATTTTGATTGTTTTAATATTCGGTCTATGTATCTGGAGAATTGTATCTCGAGATGCAGACAATCTGGACCTTGAAAGTTCAAGAGCTGAAAATCAGTTGTTCATAGGAAAATAAGATATCTGAAATAAGTCGAGTTAGCTTGAGCTGTGATATAAATTTATCGCCTTTTCGTCTATTCTTGACAGATTGTATCACCATTTTAGTGATGTGATTGATAGGCGATGTATTTCATTTCTTTTGTTACTGACATGTCTCTATGTTGATATTTAAAGATGGTTTGTTCAATAATTCAGACAAATACATAAACAAATCTAGATTATAAAGAAGTTCATCTAGTGCAGCACCATAAACTGCTCATTTCTCGTTTATAGAATGAGAGATACTAGAGTAACCTTCAGCTGTAGTAGATTTTTTCTCTTCTCTTTTGCTCTTTGCTATTTGCATCGATCCCTATTATAAAGGATTGTGCACCTGAGGAGTATATTAAAGATAGTAGTTGAGTATTGATTGATGTTGGCATAATGATTATTAGTTAATGTTGACATAAAATCTTCCTATTATAACAGTCCACATCTTCGAAGTAGGAGAAAAATTGTAATACTTACCACTCCGTATTCGAGTAGAATGTGCTCGACTTTAATTGAAGCTTTTGCGTGAAAAAAATTCTTGCAATGGTATAAATCCTGCGTTTCAATTGTTCACCAAGGTGGAGATTGTTATAAGCTCTTAATGATAAGAAAGTAGACTGATGGATATAATTAATGTAGCTATATGTAATTATCCTTAAGCCTACTGTAAGTAATTGGGTAATGAAAAAAAGAACATACTCTCCAACACAAGAAAAGTGAATTGAGGATCACTTAAAACGGATCAGTTGGAGAATTGAATTGAGAAATGGCAGTCAGTATAATATCTCAATTCTGTAAGGCTGATTGCATTGTGAGCAGTTCCCACTGATTTGTGATTAAAATATTATATTATACAAGGCATAACGTAAATTCTTCTATGCCAATATGAGTAAGGAACAAGAATCTTTGCGGCTGTTTAACTTATATCATAGAAGCTCTCTGTACATACTTGTTCAATTTCAGTCTCTGCTTCGATTTAGTTATGCGCCCTTCCATTGTAAGATTGAATTTCTTTTGGTCCATGATAAAGTTAATATTTTTAAATTCAATAGACGTTGTTAGATCGATACTGGACAAATGCGTCAAGGCCCTTGTTCTTTAATATACTCTTTGTGTTTTATATTACAACTTAAATACACAGATCCAAAAATACTAGTTCCACAGCACTTTACGGATTCATGAATCAGCATTTATGTAGCTCTATAAGACCTAAGGTGATTAGTAACTTCATACTCATATTTCTCTAGAGAATCTGTTTTTTCATGGACCAGCTCCACTCTCTTGTAAATAAAATGAAAAATTACCATGTATAATTCGCCTTTCCTAGTAGGTAAAATTGGCCATTGGTAGTTGGTTAATAAATTAAGGACAGCTTGGTTCCTGCTATCTAAAGTCATCCTATATATGTTTGACTTCATTATCATTCTGGTCCCCCTGTTGAAAAGGCTACGGTTACCTCCTTTCCATCAATTAGCATTGGTTAACCATTCAATAAATCGTAGAGAACTTGTATTGTACAATTATGTATTTAGAGATTATGCGATATTGGCCCTGAATATTATGAAAAACCACAATGTTCTCTCCGTTAATTCATAGGTCTCTGTAATCTGCCGCATCTCCATAAATCTCCCCTGATCTCAACCAATTTACTGTGAGTCTTCCATTAGAATAACTTTGAAAACGAGAGATTCCCTCTGTTCTTTGCTTTGAGGATATTCTAATCTTTATCAAGATGTGGAGAAGTCCAAGGATATGAAGATCGAATTTAGTGTAGGAATAAACTATGAAATTTGTGTTTCTCCTTGAGATATATATTCCTATATTGTAAACATTGTTAAATTGATTGTGAGAATTTTGGATATGTGTGTGTGTCATGTGACTATGAGGTTTGTAAGTTGGTGTCAGAATATCTACACATGTCTTCCTCCATTTCCTCTCAATTGTTTTGTATGTTGTTCCTGTAATTTCTTATCAGAAATCGATAATTCTTAATTTGTTTTTGACAATTTTCGCGCTAAATGTAATACAGTAACAAAAGTAGAATATGTTCATACCAAGTAAACTGCGATCAAAAAGTGTACGGGAACTATGAAATACGATAAGATTCGTGATAACTGTTACCTTGTCATGCATAGAAAGAAATGATGCCTAAAACTAGTATCAGCCTCCAAAGATCTTATATAATGAGACCTGACAAGAAAATTAATCTGCAGACATATGCTATACAATAGGAAAATGTCATTAGGTGCAGAGTATACTCAATAACCTGATTAAGATGCAGGCTAAAATACTAGAGGGGATAGATACAACATAATATCGTTTATTTGGATCCAAGTTGAAGTAGGACAAAAAAGAGTGCTATCTAGATAATATCATCCTCACAAATAGCTCAGCCTTATTTCCACATCGCACTCACATACTCTATCCTCTCATGGTTTGTTGCTCTATAAAGGGAATTTTGATTGGTTGTTATAATGATCAACTTTAAAAATAATAATCTCTAGAAGATGAAAAAGTAAAAAATAGAAGCTTCTTTTCACTCATAATCCTCCTATTTTCATTGTAGGATTCAAAGATATTCATTGCCTGACCCTGGAGTAAATTTATTATTGTATGAAAATGTAGCAAAGTTGTGTTAAAAAATTCCCGCTCTCCCGCATTACTATAATTCGCTTCGCATAGTCTCAGGCAAGTCTAGCGTTCGTGTTGTAACCCCATCCCAACTAGCCCTTCAGAGTTCATACCTCTAGATTATCAACCTCGCAAAATAAAAAGACGGTTCCAGGTCCTAAAGATCACTCCTGGTTCTTAGTTATAAGGCTACCTAACTAGGATCGTCGCTAATGTCCATTTCTATGGTTGTAAGCTCCGGTAATGAAGGCACTGATTAAGCCATTAGTGTGCATGCCCTATTCAAGCAAACGAGGTCCAAACCTTAAGATATCCATTATTGTAATTCCATCTTTTTATATACTAGAGTCTAATTTCTCTTCCATAGGGTTATGCAACATCGTTAGTAAATGTTTGAGCGATGGAACGCAATTATACTCCTAAACTGTACTCAAACTTTAGATTGCAGTAATGTGTAGGTTGTAAAATATATAAAATTCTTAATCTATATATATACTGAGTAATGGTTATCATGTATTCATCAAAGAAATAGTTTTCTCCATATTAATATCAAGTCTATAAAAAATTTTATAACAACATTTCTTTATAAATTTTTTTGCTCTAAAAAAAAGAATGAGACCTTAACTACTTGGGCGCCTAGGCCACCCTGTGCGTGGACTAGGCGTAGTCTCCTCTTTACCGAATTTTGGCGTCTCCATATAGGACTAGAATTTTAATAATCAAATCCGAAAAATTTGATTCAATTTATTTAGCATGGAGATTACTCTCAAGATTATACACTGAATGACCCTTATTGAAGAAATAGGATAGGATATAATTTATGATAGCAGTTGAGAATGACCAAGGACCATGGTAATATTCGATTTTGGATAATTGAATATCGTTCAACTAATTCCATGATGGTGAGCAGGGCGTGGTCCAGGGTGCATTAACCGGTGATCACTTACTTTTGTTCTCATTGAGGTGAATGTGGTACATTCCAAAATAAATACAGAATAGAAGGAAGAAAACAAGAAATTGAATGGGAGCCTTGTTGCATTGAATACTATCTTATCAGTGGGAAATAGGTTATCCAATCGAAGATGCGAGAAGCCGAAAGTGCCAGGATGTGCGCTGTTCTGGACTTGAGGAAGGGGTTTTGTCCAATGAGTGAGGCCCAAAGTGTCTTTGCTTGCTTAAGGCATACTACTGTTTGGTTTGTGTTTTCTTTATTAACTGTACTTATGTCAGAATAGATTATCGTTGTATTATATAGGCGATTGTTAAAAAACAGAAGTTGAGAAGGTGGTTTACGATGCTGTCGCTACTTTTCCAGTATTTTGCCTGTTGTCTGTCACCTGTTGAGTGCAAGCAGCTAGACTATTTCGGCATTCTACTACCATTGAATAAGATAATCTTTTGTCTTAGGACATCGAAATGATTTGCTCCTTGAAATTCTGCAGCCAAGTTTTCTCGGATGCCTGACCTTTTGTTGCCTCCAACAGCTTGGCAGCTCATCAACAGAGATAGATGTTGTAAGATTGTTGAAATGAGGAAAGCGTGAGATGTTTGGAAATTCCTGCTGCAGTTATCTGAAAGGAAGTGCTTCTAATTGTCACAAAGTATCCTTTTCTACCAGCCGCCACCACCGCCCCACGATCTCTAAGACGCCAATTCACAGGTTCAGCTAATTAAACACAAACGTAGTCTAGCATTAGGCAGGCCTGTTTACTAATTTTGACCATTTTTCCTTCCTCTTTCTTAACTCTATTACTCTAGCAACTTATACTTTTCCATGACCATGGAGGTTTCATGTTTTCTAGAAGGTAGCAGTTAATGTGCAGAGCTGATGTTTGGCAGCAATATGCTGTAGGATTCCCAGGAATGGCAAGCAAGCTATGAGTATTAGGAAAATCTTTCATTCCCAATTTATATTTGAGAACTTATTTTATATTCGTATTATTCCATTTCCCGCTGCATGTATTTTAATATATTCAATTTGTTTGAATATTCGAATTCGAATATGAACTAACTATTTTTTTTTTAATTTAATTCTTTAATTTATCTCCAATAAATTAAGGTAAAATATAATAAAAAATTTAAATTTAAATAGAACATAAAAGTTTTATGCTATTTTTTTCAACTTATTATCTTTAGTCTATTTTTAAATGTCTTTCTGGTTATCATTGGTCGGAAGAAAAATGGCTAGTCTTGTCATTATATGAATTCTTAGCTTGCTGTTCTTTTTCTTGATTGTGGCGTGTTTATTTAAATATTTCTATTTATTTGATGTCAGTTATAACTCTTTTTATCTTCAAGTCACCTTGTGGGGAAGTGCGCTGTATACTATATATATTATATGTTCTATAATATGTCATCATGCGTAAATTCTTTTTTTTCCTCATTCTATCATAATCTTAGGCGTCTTCCCTGTGATTTCAAAAAGTAAAATTGATTAAATGCCTTCGTTTATGTGTGTACCATTGTTGTACCTCGCAATTAGACTCAAGAATTTTGTGCGTGTCTCACTACAGCTGTGTATTATAGAAATAGAGGATTAAGCTGCTTCTACATTTGACATTAATTGAATGATCCTCGAATTTTTTTAACAGCATTCCATCTTTGCTAAAGATTTATCACATGTTTCACTTTACGGCTCGTTCTATCGCCACCGGAACCTATAGCATATACAATATATATAATTAAATTAGAGTTCCAGTGCATTTTAATTGTTTGTCTTAAGGGTTGTGGGGTTTTAATGTGCGTCAGTTTGTTACTTCAGGTTGCGTCGTGTTTTGTGCTTGAAGGTGCGTGTAGATTTGTGATTTAAGTATGGAATGCGATGTTGATGGGAAACTTTAAGTGCTATGAGTTGTGTTTACGGTGCGTGCAAAGTTCTTTGATTAATGTGCATTATGATTACAAATGGGTGTCAAAAAGAAAATGTTAGCATGTATTACAAATGAAAGTTGCAAAGATAGTAGTTGTTTGTCTGCTGTGTGTATGTTGCCATGTAGGGGCGATGAGTCGGGGAGGGGTGATAACTCTTTTTGGATCTTTTTGGTAGGACCTCCTCGCGGGGGTGTATACGCAGCGGAAATGATATTGTCTTTTTAAGTTCTCTCGTTGCCAGTTTGCATGTAAAATAAAGATTAGCGTAGAGTCCGGTCGATGTTGTCAAATGATATGAAATGCGACGGAAATAAAAGATGAATAAGTAAAGAAGGGATTGGATAGAGAGATTGCTTTCATAGTGGGTTGGCCAACCTGTGCCTACCTGCCACTCGTCTTTAACAACTCGGTGAAAGGGTTTGCCATGCTATCACCTAGCTGCCAACTAATACAAACTACTTCAAGTGTGGCTTCCAGGTTGATCACTTTAAAGCCTGACAGCCACTTGACAAGGATTTTTTAACTCACTAGAGTGTCTACTCGTCTCTAATCAACTTCTTTCCTGAGCTGAGTTGGTTGGATAAAGGAGACTTGATGAGTTCTGCAACAAGGTGAAGCGTTAGTCTTGACGTGGGCGGTGTGGATGGAGTCTTCCGCTTGAGTGAAGGAATCTTGGGAACTATAAGATTGCTTCAAGTTGGTGAATAGGGGATGAAGAATGAACTAATGCCTTGAAGAAACTTCACAAACGACACTCGTTATCTATTTCTTAAGCATGAAAGAGGTGAGTCTAACCAGCGCGCTCTTTCAATGGTGAAGAGAGCCATATTGGTACTAATGTAGAAAAATTCATCTCGTTGGTGAGGAATGAATTTGCAAAACCTAGAATCAA
>VALG01015530.1:0-18241 GCA_009835305.1 Ipomoea purpurea | reverse complement strand
TTATTAAAATTATATTTATTTTTATCTCTTAACTATAATTTGTTAACATGGTCAATTTTTTGATCCTTTATTAAAAATTATTGAAATTTTGTTAAATTACAAGAACGTTTTGGCTTTTAATATAATTTTTCATTTAAAAATAAACATTAAATAAAAAAAATAATAAACGGGTCAACGCACTTTGTATTAAAATTATCAAAATGTCAGTCATTTAACAAAAATTTCAACACAATATTTGTTGATTTAGAGGACAAAATTGTCATGTCACATAATATATGACCAAAAGGGGAATGTTTTTGACCAAAAAATGACTAAAAGTAAACGTGTCATTTATAAATCTTAGGACCAAAAATGGGAATATTCACACAATTCAATTATATATAGGAGAGTTAATTCCACCAGAGATCCTTGTTTTTTGTTATAATTCCAAAATTTAGTTTTATCGTTTTTTGTCATTTACATTTCAGGATCTTTGTTATTTGTTGGACACTTATAGTCCTTTACTCGTTTTTCATTACTTTTCTTATTTTTAGTTAAGAACATTTTATCATCTCAATTTTTTTGTTATTTTTTTCAGTTTCAACTTATTTATTGGTTTTTAGGATTTACAAAAAAAATAGTCTTGAAAATATATGGTTACTAAAAATCATAGGTTACCTAAAGTTTCAATATTAATTAAATCGGTTGAAACAGGAAAAAATAAACAAAAGAAAAATATGAAAAAGGACCAAAGTTCTTTACTAAAATAAGAAAATATTTATCGCAAAATAACTAAAAATTCTAATTACTGAAGATTTGGGAATTTAACCGCCATTTGTAAGTGGGGGTGTTATGGTAATTATATTGTCATTTATAGCGGTCGCTTGACAGAATACACCAACAATGTTAATAAATGACACCAATAATGTTATGAAAAACCACAACAATGAAATGCACAAATACACCAAAAAAACGCACAACACACCTAAAAAATACACCATATAACTTATCACCCCCAATGGTGTATTCCGAACATTGTGTGGTGCTTTTATTCATACCTAATGGTGCGTTCTGGTGATGCGTACCTAATTTGTGCATGTTTTTTTTTTTTTGTGTGCATTTTCTAACATGGATGGTGTATATTTGTATAACTATTAGCGGCCGCACTGACCACCGGAAGGCGCGACCGCACCTGAAATTGGCACCAACACGAATTCACAAATACACCAGAGTAAGATTAATAATGCACCAATAGTTACGAACATAAAACACACAACACTATTGATTTGCCCTATTCTGGTGTCCAATTACGCTTTAGCATTGCAGTTCGCGTAGGGTGAGAACGTGGGCGCGAAATATTGGAAGAAGCCTTGATATATAATCATTGATTTATCAATCTAATGGCCTGCATTGATCCACACCACCTAATAATGGCGCATGTAAACTCCCTAATAATAATAATATATATAGTATATATATTATATATATATATATATATATTTATATATATTATAATCTTTAAAACTAACACTTCACATAATTCTAATTCACAATTTAATTCAAGTCATTGATACGCTTGTACCGTTCATATGTGAGTTGTCATCCTCACTTTTAAAATGATTTCAATTCTCTCCACCAACTGCCAAAGCTTCATCACAGCTAGCTAGCTGGAAGCAATAGTGTAACGTTACTCTCATGAAATGGCCTCCATATATTAATTGCTACAATTGAACAAAATGGAAACTTAGGTGTCACAATCTTTTTGATTGTAACACTGCTCTCAACATTTATTTTGACTTGATGTTGTGCTTTCAGATGTAATTATATATATTAATGTATGCAGATATGAATTTATTTTCTTTTTTCAAATGAAATCTTTCACATTGAATTGGTTGCATGGGGTCATGAAACATGTACGCATTAATTTTGTTGTACTAGCTACTAATTAAGTGCTCTCATCTGTCACAATTGTTCCTCCATCTTATTATTTTTTATCTGAAAAGTCCTAAGTAAATAGAGTATGATTTTTGTACTGAATAATCACGTGTTAGTTTGTACTTCTTTCGATCGAGCTCATTAGATGTACATGGTATATAATATAATTATTATATTTATCGATTCTTTATAAATTGTTTTAGGGCCTGACTTACACGAATATTTGAATTCTAGTTCAAAATATTCTCGCATATGGCAATGTTAAGTTTTGTAACTATAATAAGGCAACTAATTTAGTAGAATTTAAGTGATGATATTGTAACTATAACAAGAGAACTAATTTAGCCAATTTTTTTTTTTAAATACGCATGATTCTTTATAAGGTATTATATGTTTTAGATTTTTTTTTCAGATCGATTATGTGACCAATCATTTAGAATGGTAACAATGTAACATCACACTACATAGTAGTTAGTAATTTAGTCAAATGTAAGTGATGCTATTTGGAAAAACTTTCTCAATTGCATTATTGTAGTAATTAACTACTAACTTTAATGACTAGGTAAACCGGTTTATGTTGCTCTAGTTGACTGGGTCAAATTAAGAAAGTTAATTGGCCACTGTCCAACTTGACTATGTTCGCCTGAGTAACCAATAATTTTAGGAAATTATTATGTGGACTGCCTGAGTAACCAATAATTTTAGGAAATTATTATGTGGACTCTCAAGTTCTACTTTTAAATTTTATTTATACTCTCAAATTCTTGATGCAGACTTTTTTTGGGACTCACATGATGAAAATAACTTATTATTATCTGTCACGTCAGGAAATAAAAGTGAGAGAGTAAATTTTAATTGACCAACTTGACAACTTTTATCATATCCCATGGGAAAATACTTGGTGTATGTATTTTTATTTTATATTCGTTGTCACAAGTTTTTGATGTAGAGACTTTTTTTTCTTAGATTCACGTGATGAAAATAATTAATTTTTATTTAATCATATTAAGCAGTAGAATTTGAAAGTATGTTTAGAGAAACTCGGCAAATTATTGTGTGGACCATAGTCCACACAATATTATATGGACCATAACAAAATGTACATTTTTAATATATTAAATGTACATTATTTTTGTACTGACTGTACATTATACAATATAATGTACACTCAGAACAAAAATAATGTACATCTCCTAAATAAAATGTACATTATTTTTGTATTGAATGTACATTATTTTTGTACTGAATGTACATTATTTTACAATAGACAAAATATAATTCATAGACCATGGTCCATACAATAATCATCGGTGAAACTCTATCACACTTCTATATGACTGTATATCAGTCACCTTTGGCATAGCATAATGCATTGGACCTTATTGGTTATGTCTGTCGTCCCATATCCGTCGACTTACTTTGACTGAACCACGAGTTTACGTGTCAACTCAGGGGCACTGCCAGGTGTCAGTCTGATCTTGGGCAGGAAGCCATTTATGTACATCACAAGCTAAGAGTCCTGCCATCCAGGTGGTTTTTGGTGGTCGAATTCTTGAAGGGATAGATGTCTGGTTCGGAACGAGGTGGCGGAGTGGCGTCATTGCCTCCGCCGCAGCCCAGATCGCCGCCGCTGTGCCGCCGCGAACTGGCAAAGGTTCAGGTGCTGGAAAGAGAGGTTGCTTCCTTGAGGTGAGTAAGTTAGTTGTTCATCAGCTTCAATTCTTCCATTTATAAATCCTTAATTAATTTTCAGTTATATTGCCACCTAAAATGATGTATGAAACAGTTGCCTGAGAAACATATATAAATGGAAAGTGAATGTTAAAGTTATCTTTTCCAATCACACTTTTTCTGTGGCCTGTAATCCCCTAGTTCCTTGTTCAACTGTCCAGAAGAACAAAAATAGCACCAGAGCCAACCCAACGAGTTGGTTTGGTAACCTTAAAGTTTTTTTTTTTTTTTTTTTTTTTTTTTTTTGTTGGTGATTGGTAACGGTAAAGTTACTAGTCAACTTCTTGTTTAACTTACTTTCTTTGTTTGAGCCAACCATCCAGCCAATTGATTAGACAGTTGGTCTAGTAACAGTAAAGTTACAAGTTAACTTCTGGTCTAACCTTCTTGGTTTGAACTAATCAGTTAGACAGTTGGTTCGATAACCGTAAACTTACAGGTCACTTCTGGTCTAGCTTTCTTAGTTTGAGCCAATCAGTTTACCTGGTTATTTGACGGGTCAAAAGGCTTTAAAAATAAAAAATTAATAAAATCCATCTTATAGCTGAAGCAATTCTTACACTATCTTTTTCAAGTGCCTTATTTTCCTGCTAAAATATATGCTAACTGGAAAACATTATAGTTACTTGAATGATGAAGAGATTTAGGGATTGGTATGTTAAATTGAAATTGTAATGCTGAAGCTATGTGGCAATATGAGAAAAGCTCTATTTCACCAGATTCTTGGATTCTGTTGCCAGAATAAATATAAGCAATCATGTGGTCAAATTGGAGTATTATAAGCTGAATCTAGTAGAGATTCCAATGACAAACTGCTGCTGGACAACTGTGTTGCCTAGGTATTTGGAAATTGTCTGAGATTTCCTTTGGAATCCAGGTTTTTTAATTTCTTTGAGAATTATACATTACGTTAATCCTATCTGAATCAGGGGTGTGGGTCAAACCACAACCCTTAGTAAAAGAAAATATTTGTGGGTGTCCTGAGAAACACGTTTGTTATTTTGCTGTTCAAGGAGGTTCATGTGTTGGACTAGCTAATTGTTGATTTAATACTCTTAATGTGGTTTAGCATAACCCAATTGATGACCTTTGTCGTTATCTAATTTTGACCTATTCGTTTTGTAAGCAGGATGAGCTAAATTTCATGAAGGCCTGCAACCGGCTTCTCTAATTGGTTGCAAAGAGTAATGTTAGTGTTTATCCATATACATTTGATGTTTGTGTTTCAAACTGTCTCAAAAGCGGGATCCATGGTGCCCGTATATATGGATATTAGTGTATTAGTTGAATTGACTCGATAATTTGCAGGTTACAAATTTGTGTTGGGCAAAACCCGGACCCCCTCGTTCAATGTAAGAAATCTTTTAGTGTCATATCAGCGCATTTGCAACGACTTAACGTGACCTAATAATGGATTTTGTTATTTTGAACCTATCAGCACTAAGAGGCTTCAAGTCGTCTCTCGTTTCTGGAAATGGCCTCTGGTATCTATATGCAATTTTAGATATGATTTTTACTTCCATTTAGGACAGTCGAGTAATCAGAAAGCATTTTCCTCACTACTAAGATTTAAATTAGTGTCTTATTTTTTGTGTTTTTTTTGTTGTTGTTGTTAGAACATAATAGTCCTGTTCTGTCCAAATCTTACAATTTTCTTTCAGCTGCTGCACAACACCGTCTTCCAACATTATTATTTCCTGGATTTGCTGTCATCGATGTCCCAAAATCGAAACGTCACGATGTCGTTTCAAGTGTCGTGACTGCAATTCGTGCTGCGGCTGCTCCTCGTGCATCATCGGCTGTTCAATACCTGACTGTTTTAGCAGTTGTTGCTCCTGCCCGGATTCTCGTGGCTGCTTCAAGAAGCCCTCGTGCTCGTGCTCGTGCAACTGTTGCACTCCGGATTGTTGTAACCCGAAATGCCCTTCCTGTTTAAACTGCTCCTGCACTCGATGCTGTCCTCGATGTCCAAAGGTAAACTGTTCCAACTGTACAAAAACATGCTGGAATCCATGCTACTTGTGCTGCTGATTCATATGAAAGATTCTTTCTTTAATTTAATTTAAGTGTCTTGAAATGTCGCTAGAATCTATCTTGTGCGTGGGAACGAAAGAGATAAAGGGTATGGAATTCAATCAAAATCTTTATTCCTTTGGTTTTGATTTTCAGATATATTTTCATTGCACCCGAAAATTACATTAGCACAAACTGATTAATTCTTCTTCATCCATATTACAAGATTCTTGTGATAATTTATCAGAAACCCGATTCTTACAAGGTTAGAGCTCTGTCCCGTCCCATATTAAACCAGACACTAGCTAGCTAGCTAGCGAAGTTAAAACAGTTGTGTCCATGAGAAAGCGATCGGGCTTCTTACTTGATTCTGGGCATTGTTCCAAGAAACGGAACCGAATGCAGCATTGCTAGGCGTAACGACGCCTTTCTTTGACACGAATGTGACAGTGTACCTCAACCTGTCGCCTACGTTCTTGAAAACGAGCTTTGTGGGCTTCACTGTCACCATTACAGATGGTGGTGCTTCGATGGCTACCTCGTACGAGGTTCCTGCAGCTCCCACATTGGTGAGTTCCCTGGTTTGGCGTACGATTCTTGATTTCCCAAACAGGACCGAGAAAGACGGGTAGTTGAGCTGGGCGGGATTGGATAGTTTCTTGGCACAGGTGATGTTTGGTGCCTTGACAATGGCCTGGATTTGCTGAGTAGTATAGTCTAGGGAGCACAAGAACATGGTATAGTCAGTTGGGGCAATGTCGTAGACCAGGCCCGGGGAGAGGGCCTTGTGGGGGTCGACATGGCCCAACCCGTGAGCCCACGGGTTGGAAAGTTCGTCTCCTCCAGCGTCCCGAATGGGGGAGTTGGTGTTGTCATGGGTGTATGCTGATGTCATTAGTGCAGACTTGATTGCCCCTGGGCTCCATTCTGGGTGAGCTGCTTTGAGCAAAGCTGCTAGCCCACTTATATGGGGACAAGACATGGATGTTCCTGCAGTTATAGTTATTCATCAACAAGATGAAACTAGGCACCCAAACAATGTATCAATAAAAGACTTTTCTTAAGGAAACTGGGAGCAATGCAGAAACAAAACAAGATTAACTAAACAAAATGAAGAAGACAACACCATATCATGTCTTCCATGATGTTTACCTTTCTTCCCTCTTTTTTTTCCCTGTTTTCTGGGTGACGAGGGAAACCTGCAACCATTACTGAGGGTGTGTACTAGCCAATAAAGGACCACAAAGAAGTAAACCAGTCTAAGTTGTCCATAGCTGATCGGCTCAAACTAAGAAGACCAATAGGCCGCTCTTGCTATGAATATTTCCCTTTCTAGTGTTTATGTGGTGTGGGGCAAGTGTCAAAGTGGGTCGAAGCCTGTGGGCCAGCCCTAAACCGCCCCACAGTGAAGTGGGTTAGGACCTAAAATTTTTGGCTTGCGGGCTACGCGGTCCTAGGGCCAACTCACGGACTTTCATAATATATATATATACACACACAACATTAACAAATTAAAATTTATTAATTTCAAAACATGGAAGAATTTAATATTATTTAAGTTAATTAATACTATAATAAATTTTTAATAAAATTTTTATAATTTGGCCCGCGGGTTAACCTACAAGGTCCATCAAAAAAGCCCGCGATGGAAGTGGGCCGGTCAGTGTTAACAGTCCCTAGGTGTGGGGTTGAAGAATGTTATTTGGAGAAACATAAATAGTGTGACCAACTTGGTATAAATGTTCATAATTGTAAGTGTTGTTCCATTAGCACACCATGTTAGTATGAAAAGGCCTGCATTAATGAATGAGGTATGAGGTGTGAGGTATGGTCATTTCCAAAAGTCACAAAACAAATGATAAATCAATTATCTCTTTCTTTCCAGCTAATGCTGCCTGTCAAGTAGGGCCGGCATGATTTCATTTAGGCTCCGCATCGGTTGGAAAGAATGTGGGGAGAATGTAAGAGATATAAAAGAGAATGTAGGAGGGAGAAAAAAAACTATTTAAAATAAAAATAAAAATAAAAATGATGTTGTAGGCGCGCTGATTGGTGCGCCTGACGCGTCACCGCGTGCAATTTTGCCCAGCTATGTGCGAAACGCGCACAACCTTACCTTATTTATTTATTTATTTAATTTCTGACATTATTTTTACATTTGCAGCCCAATTCTTACTCAATTCTTTTCTTCCTACATCAACTTTGCTCTTCACCTTAGGAGAATTAATTCTGAAATAACTCCACTATTTCTTCTATTGTGGATGCTCTTAGACAACTAGAAGGCTTGTCCTGAAAAAGCCTGTAGGGAAACCTTCTGTCTATAGAGCTACAAGTCTAGAACTACTCCTATTAAGTTGCTTCACAATAGAAAACCCCACCAATTTTCTCCAATTCTATTACATGTACTTTCAAATTCTACTCCCGTACTTTACTCCATAACGTGACAATTTGTGAGAGAAAATTAAAGTTGAAAATAAGTAGGAGTCCATGTAGTATTTTTCAATTTTCATAAAACTAAGTTTACCATTGGGCATTTAATTTGTTGCACCTACTACTACTTGCCAGGATCAAATACTGCCCAGACTGCCCACCATTACCTAGACTTCGAATCACAAGCTTTTATTTTATTGTTTTTTTTTTTTTTTGACTGACGAGAGAAAGACGCAGTTATTTCTATGTAATAGTCCATAAATCACATATGAGAAGTAAATTGTACTAAAAAGACCTTATCACGAACTTAACTTAAAAAGTGTGAATAAGAATCATATTCTATCGACTAGGTCACATCTTTTGTGGCTATTTTACTCAAACCCATGTTATTTTGTGCAAATCCAGACAAGAAAAGAAAAGAACCCTCCATTCATCCAAAAAGTCCCACACCCCCAACCCACTTTCTTGTTCTATCTTCTACCATTGCTTTTTGGGAAATGTCATCAAGGTGACAAATCTTCTTGTTATTGTGGGCTCTTCGGATGGATCAAATTAGTTATTTATAGTGTAATTTTTATCCGTTGGATCATAAATACTGAAATTTATGTCATCTAACATGATTGTGACACATGTTATTACCTATTATTAAAATTAACCAAATGAGAAAAAACTACAATAGTTATTGAGTGGTTATAGTCCACGCAATAACTATTGTATTGTATGGATTACGGTCCAAAAATAACGTCGTTTTGTGTGTTTTTTTCACGCGACCCACTGCAAAATACATTTTTATAATTTCAAAATGTATATTATTCTAACTTATAAAGTATATTATCTTGCCCCATAAATTTTATTATTCTAGTACATAATGTACATTATTCTAACACATAAAGTACATTATTCTAACTCATAATATACATTATTATAACTCATAAAACTCAACGACGTCATTTTGAACCGTGGTCCATACAGCTCCACACAATAATTTGCCTATTTGGCACAAACCAAATCTCTTTTTACAAATGTGCTAATTAATCCATTTAACATGATCTAGTGTAGTGATTCAAATCCAAAAAAAGAAAGGCTTTTACTATTCATCTATCCCAACCATCTTATTCTCCATCTTTAGTTCCCTTGGAATCAGCTTTACAACCAATCCAAACTAAGATATGCATAATCTTGTATTTTTCTTCTCTTATCACATGATTTTAAGGCATAAATTCTTCCAGAAACTTTATATAATAAGCTAAAAAGGATTTTCATGAGTGGCTCAAAATGAGAATCAATATGCTTTTGGCATGTGCTGTGACTCAATCACACACATGGCTTCATGCCCCACCAAAGCATTCAATTTGAGATTATAAAGATGCATTATTAGATCACAATATAAAGTTAAGATGCCATTTATCTTATTTGCAGATTTATAGCTAAGATGCCATAAAATGTTTTGTCCAAATCATGACAAGAGATTTGAGTTTGTATTCTTACAATAAAAGAAATTCGTAACTACTATCTAAAGTGTATATTGAGTAAATTCTGCTCTTATGTAATAATTCATAAATTACACAAGAGATGTCAATTGCACTAAAAAGATCTTATGTAACTGGTTCGCTTACTCAGTCACTCTTTTTGGGACATTCTTAAAGCATGTTAGTCATATTAAGATTTTTGTCATAATTTTTGCCAACAGGACAAAGTGGTGAGAACAAAAGGACCTTATTGTAACTGGTTCGCTCACTCAGTCACTCTTTTTGGGACATTCTTAAAACATGTTAGTCATATTAAGATTTTGTCAGAATTTTTGCGAACAGGACAAAGTAGTGAGAACAAAAGGAGGGAAAAAAGGTATAAAAAAAGGGTTTTATGCGCCCAAACGGCGCGTGCATCACACACACAATATTTTCTCTTTCCTTTTAGTCCCACAAAAACCTAATTATGCAATTTCAATTTTTTTTTAAAAAAATTACTATTGGTGATGCTCTAATGATATTATGTGTTAGATGAAGAGTTGATATTTAATTTATAATTATATACTTACCATTTTGAAAGAAACATTAATATATTCTAATAAGTTGGCAAGAAAATGTTTTTTTAGAAAAAAAAAAAAAAAAGAAGCTATCATTTGAGGGGAAATGGGAAAAGCATGCTTACCAGACATGATGTTGAAAGGAGTCCTCCTGGAGTCTTCAACAAGCCCAGTGGGCCCGATTGCCAGAGACCAAGCAGCCAAAATATTCACACCCGGCCCGATCACGTCGGGCTTCAAGATCTGGGGAGTCACCGTATTGGGCCCTCTTGAGCTGAAAGCCGCCACCACCGGCGACGGCTTCACGTTCACCACTGTCCCTCCAAAGCTGAGCGCCGCCGTGGGGTTTTTAGCCGTCTTCACGTACTCCCTTATCGCGTCCCCCATTTTCCGCCCCACGGCCACCGCCGGCATCATGTGGCTGTCCGCCACCAGCTCCTCGCCGCTAGCCACCGTGTTCGCCAGTATCATCCCCACCCCTCCGGCTTGCCGGACACCATGCCCTTCTCCACCTAGCGTTACTCCCTCTGTCGCACAAAACCACTTTCCCTTTCACCATTTTCGGATCCAGTGATCCCGGCAAGCATAGATTGCTTGCCCCGCCGTTGCTTTTGGAATTGTAAACTAACCCCACTTGCTGTTTCCCCATTCCTTTTCCCACTGTATAACGAAACTCCGGCGAATTTTTGGCCGTTGCCCAGCGTAGCATACGCCGGAAAATCTCGGTCTATTGTTCCGGCGCCGACGGTCATGATCCAGGAGCGACATTTGCGAGGGAAGATTTTGTGGGCCCGCTGTTCCCCGCGGAACACGAAACGAAAATCCCGTTTTCCACGGCGGAAAAAGCACCGATCGCGATGGTGTCGCGAAAGTACGGCGCGGAACCGCCTCCGAGGGAGAGTGAGAGTATGTCGACGCCGTCGAGATGGCTTGCTCCATTCCGGCGAGGATGTCGGAGCCGAAACACCCGGTTTTCTCGCAGACCTTGTAGGTGGCCACGCGGGCAAGTGGGGCCATCCCGCGGGCGATTCCGCTCGCGTAGCCGAAGAGGCTGGCGTTCATTACGTGGGACCCAGCCGCAGTACTGGCAGTGTGGGTCCCATGTCCTTCGTGATCACGCGGCGAATCGGAATCTCCGGCGTGGATTCTACCCGACGCCATGCGAGAGCCTTTGTGTAGAACCGAGCGCCGATGAGCTTTTTATTGCAATGGGTTTTCGGGTCAAAATCTGCGGCGGATTCGCACCGGCCGCGCCACCTCGCCGGAACGTCCGTCATGCCGGAATCGTCAAAGCTCTTTGACTCCGGCCACACCCCGGTATCCAGAACCCCCACGATCACGTCTTGACCAGCCGCCGCCTCCGGTGAACCGTGGCCCGCCCCAAGCCCAAACTCCGCATCCAGCCCGAGAAACTCAGGCGTACGGGTCGTGTGCAAACTGTACACCGAATCCTCATACACACCAACCACCGCCTCCGATCGCCGGAGCCGCTCTACCTCGTCGGCGCCTAATGCGGCGGCGAAGCCGTGATAGGCGGTGGTGTAGGTGTACAAAAGGGAGTCCTCTGAGGATTGGAGATGGGCGGCGTACCAATCCCGGTGGGTTTCGAATGAAGAAGGCTTTTCGTGATGTTTCATGTGTACGATGTATGTTTTCTTCGCCACCGCCGCGGTCGGCGCACATGGTCGGAGGAGATGGAGGAGGATAGTAATGGCTGAGAACCAAACCAGAGAACCCATTGCTCAAATGGAAGACAAGAATGAGGTTTTGGAGAGTATAGTGAGAGATTTTCGATTTATACAAACATCTGTGGGAGATATATATATATAAATATACTGGTACACCTACATATACGTATAGATTATAGAGTGAGCTAGTAAGCTGTGAGCTGTGACTTCCATAGCAGAGATGATCGTCGTTTGAATTTATAAACGAAGGATGCTAGAGTTTTTTTTTTTTTTTTTTTTTCCTATTCTCTTTTATTTTATTTAAATTTTACCTCAAATGACACTATAAGGACAACTTAGGGTCGTTAGTTTTGGCGGGTTATTTGTACCCTTATTTATTTTGATACATTAGGTGAGACTAGGAGCGTTGCCACGGAGTCTCAACTTTAGGCTAAATTATCCTGCAAATTCCTCTCATTTTAAATAATGGATCGCACTTTCACATCATCCCATTTGCAAATAAGTTCTACTACATGTACTCTCAAATTCCACTCCCTCACTTGTACTTCATGACATGGCAAACAAAGATTGCCTATTTTCATTATGTGGGTCCCAGGAAATATGTCAACATCAAGAATTTGTGAGAGGAAGTACAAGTTGGGAATAAGAAATGAGAGTGCATGTAGTATTTTTCTTTGTGAATCATCTACTATTCATACTACATCCCTACAAATCTAATCAACTTTTAAAAGTGGACCCAACATATTAAAATGGCATTATTAATTATATTAAAATATTAAAAAGTAAAAAAAAAAATAAATAAATAAAAAATACAAAAGCTGCCGCGGGGTTTGCAAATTTGCAAATAAAAAAAAAATAAATTAAAATGTTGATGTGGCATTAGCCAACGAAGCTTGCAAGGGGCATATTGGCAAGAGGTAAGGCCAGCCTTATAATCTCTATCTAAGAGTTGCAATCTTTTAGTTAGTCCACTCTTAGAGCATCCCATTAAGGGGTTCTTTCATGATTTTTAAGGAAATGTCGCTTTGTTAGAAGGGAGAGAAGGAAGAGAGAAAGCATGTGGGTTCTTCTTGCAAAGATGTGATATTTTGCAGGTTTGTGGGTCCCATTGTTTGAAGGAAGAGATGCTCTTCAAGTGTGTGAGGCGCAACTCTCGCGCCCAGGCAGCCTGGGCGCGTAAATCATTTTTTTTTTTTGTTTCTGATTTTATTTTATTTCTTTTTGTTTATGATTTTATTTTATTTCTTTTTGTTTCTGATTTTATTTTATTTTTCTTTTCTTTTTTCCCTCTTTTTCCATTTTCTGTTTCCTAATCACACTTACAAAAACTTCTCAAAAACTACACCAAAATTCTCATACCACTATTGAGGACGCCCTTACATTTCATCTTATTCTACATTAGTCCTTTAGTTAGGTGATTAACCATTTAAACTAGCCTTCTCAGACAATGGCATAATATATTACTATTACAATTATATTTCTCTTTTTTTTTTTTTTTTTTTTTTTTTTTTTTTTTTTTTTTTTTGAGAAATGACACTTTTAGTTAAAGGATGATAATTTTAATACATAGGATTCTTTTAAGGTATACAAATATCCTTTGTTTTACTATAGTAAAATTAATTTAGATTTCATTAGGTACATATTCCAAGAGTTTGATTCTAGATAGGGATAACTGGATAAGGACCAAATATGACATCAAACTATATATCAAAGTGTAATTAAATTTTCGAATTGAGTCACCGTGATTTACATCCTCCCACAAACTCTGTCGGGTCGGAGGTGGGGGGCCCTTAGGACTGGGATTCAGTCTTTTGGGGTAAGTGTAATTAGATTTTCGAATTTAAAAAAAAATTTAATTAGACCTTAAAATTGTTCAAATTGTGCAATTAACCTATTTAATAAGTTATCAAAAGATAACTGGTCAAGTTTTGATTAAATGAAATATCATGTGAAATTCTATTCAAAAATTTTTTTAAAAAAAATTATTCAAAAGAAGAAGATTCAGCTTCCCGTTTTGACAAATAAGCTGTTGAGATTTAACAAAAATAAGATAATAATAATGACATAAAGGTAAAGAAGACAAGATTTACGTCGTTCAGCAATGTGCCTTTGTCTACGGGAGTGAAAGTATTCTTTTATTATTTGTGATGGTGATGGTGAATACTGGTGATTGGATACAACATATATAGACATCTAATCCCTATACAATCCCATTTCACTCCTATCCCTTATATGAGACGACAATCTCATAAGACAAACTAAACAAATCTCCACCTTGGGAAATATGCCCTTTAAGAAAAAAAAAACCCTTATCTCACATCCATGATTAGGACTATCATGTTCATCTAACATCTGGAAACACCCAATCAAGTCGAAACTTATCACTAGCAACTGCCTTTGTCAACATGTCTGCTGCATTCTCACTTGTATGAATTTTCTGCAACAAAATCTCACCAGAAGCAACCAATTCAACTCTCTAACTTTATGAAACCTTATGATGGGTGAGAACCCCAAGAAAAGGAGCCAAAGAGGAAGGACCAGAGAAGGAAGAATGGGCTGACACAAGACAAGCCCGCGGAATGCATGGGCCGAGTCCAGGACTCGCCCAGGCCCGGAGAGAAGGCCTAGTCCAGGCTAAGAAGGTCGGCCCAATCTGAGCATGAACCAGGAACGAGGAGTCAGTCTGGGGGGAAGACTCGGTCAAAAGAGCCGTTAAGGAAGCCTTCGAAGCAATTAAGACAAGGAGCCGTTGATGCATTGAAAACCGGACTCGGTTCGCCGGTTACAAGCTAGATAGAGCCGTTGGAAGACCCTGTAACGTCGCCCAACGGCTCGACTCATTGAAATTGGTCTTGAAGTCGGCCATTATGAGCCTTTAAGTCGATAAGAGAGGAGCACCTATAAAGGGCTCCTCCACCCTTGTAAGAGACAGATTCGAGAACCGGAGAGGGGAATAGAAAGTACTATTGGAGCATCATACTTCACTGAAATCTAGACTTTTTGTGAAAGGTGTATCCTCCAGCTGAAAGGTTGTGTTGGACCTCCTTGGGCCCGAAAACCCAAAAACCATCACTGGCGCCGTCTTGTGGGGATCGAAACAAAGAATCGCATGCCTTCTGAGCAAAGGCGAGTCCGAGAGAACGTCAATAAGAGCCCTGGTCGCGAGAATTGAAAGACTTTACCATGACCGGAAGCCAAGAACAGTTGAGTCGACACGACAATGGGCTAGGAGCCGACCTAAGGGATCAGTTGAATCGAAAAACGCCCGAAGCCAGGAAAATGACGCGACACCGCCCGACTCCGCGAATAAATCCACAGCTCGCTGCGGTACAGCTCACCCCGGATCAGCTACATGCGATTGGACGCGCTTTCGCCGAGGCGAGTCGGGGAATACGGGAGCAATCCGCTACTCGGATACCGCAACGAGACCCCAGCCGTCGCGAAGGCCAGACAATCGACAATCAACCCGCCAGGCCGAGAGTCAACCCGTCCGGGTCTGTTCATTCTCGGTTGGGCCCAGGTGTTGAGCGACGGTCGGCGAGAGAACGACTGGGACAAAGAGAACCCCTCCGCGCCCCGGTAGAAACTCACGGTCGGCAGAGCACGCGTGAGCGTAACTGTGCGAGGAAAGCCCGGACGGTGGCTCGCCGCTTGGAGTAGCCCGCTCGAGACCATGACCAACCCGCCGAGTCAGAGGTCGGCGAAAACACGGAATCAACAGGAAACCGCACCAAGAGAGGGTCGAGGTGGAAAATTTAGCCCAAGAGGTAAGAAATCTGAAAGAACAGGTGGAAGGAAGAACCAAGGCCCCTGGCCGAACGCTGCTGACCGCGTTACCCTTCTCCGCCGAGATCATGGCCTCAAGCTACCGGGCGACTTCAAGTTTCCCGGAGCAAGCCACGTTCGACGGGTCGGGACCCACGGGAACACTTACTGAGCTACCAAGCTAAGATGCAAGTCTTAGGGGTGCGGGACCCGGTTATGTGTTGCGCCTTCTTACCCACGCTAAAAGGGTCCGCACAGAGGTGGCTTGTGGGACAGCCCCCGGGGTCGATTCACAGTTTCAAGGAGTTGGCAGACCGCTTCATGAGCCACTACGCCGCAACATCAAGGCCACAGAAGGATCTGACACACTTAGGCGACATCCATCAGGACGAGGGCGAATCCTTAAAAACCTATCTAGCTCGCTGGCAAAAGGAGATCCAGTCAATAGAAGAAGTGGAGGACCAAACAGCACTCACCTTCTTCATTGAACTTTGCGGTCCGGACAGCTATACCGAGACCTAAGGGACAACCGCCCCGGCGAATACGCAGGAAGCTATCCAGATGGCCAACAAGAGAGCCAACACGGAACAAGCTATGAAGCACAAACGACAAGCGAGGTCGGCGGGTCCACCAGTGGAAAAAGGACGCGGGCCCGAGACGAGAGAAATGGCGCTCCGATGCGGCCCGGCGACCCGAGGTTCAGGCGACGGTATGACCGCCCCGTCGTTCATTACCTATCGACCGGTTCCAGAGCGGCCGGTCCACGAAGTACAAGCGGTCCGCCCCACCTCCGCCTCCGTCGATCGATGACCGTGTAACAAGTGAGGATACTGGTAAAGACTTCTAAATATCTGTCGTTATCATAAATCTTATACTCACAGCACAGAAGAGTGCTTCTATCTAAAGAAGATCATGGAGGGGATCATCCAGCAAGGGACTCCGCCCCCTAATCAATGGAGGCGAAGGTCGACAGTCGGGGAGATGAAGGACTTGGCCGCCGACGCCGAAAACAGCCGAGGCAAGCAGCCGGCTTCCGAGAAGAACGAAGCCCAATGGCGCCAGAAGCCGGTTATCAACATGATAGTCGGCGGGCCAGAGGGCCGGCGACTCCCGCAAAATACCCGAAAAGCTTGGGCTCGGCAATTGTATGTCGGGACAGTTTACGGCCGCGAGGAGAGCTCCAAAAAGGTATGCCGAGAACCATCGTGTTCACCGACAAGGACCTGCCAGCCGGAAGAAACCCCGCATCGAGATGCGTTTGGTCATCGCCATGGACATCAATGGTGGTAGTTGTTCGCCGAAATCCTGGTTGACACCGGGAGTAGTGTCAACGTGCTGTACTAGAGACCTTTACCAAGATGGGGGCTGACTCCGAGAGCAGCTGAGACCAGTGAACACCCCTCTCGCCGGCTTCACCGGGGACTCGGTGGAGGCGGAAGGGTCCCATCACTCTTCCCGTGGAGATTGGCAGTTACCCGGATGTGCAAAAGTTAAGCATGAAGTTTATCGTGGGTTGATCTAGCCTGCTCGCACAAATGCCATACTCGGCCGCCCGGGTCTGGAAGACCTTGGAGCCTTGATCTCGATCGAACACTGTGCCTGAAGTTTCGCACGCCGAACGGAATAGGAAACCGTGCGATGTGACCGCAAGGTCGCCCGCGACTGCTACTTACAGGCTTGTAGAGGAATGGGCAAGCGTGAGATGCAGGTCCACGAGATTTACCGAGAGGCCCCCTAAGAAAACGTAATACCCGCCCGAGCCGGCCGTCGAGCTAGAGGAAATCGAGATTGACCCAGCACAGCCCAGTAGGCGAGTGAGAATTGGGGTCGGCTTCCTGAGAAGTTAAGGGGGAAATCGTGAAAGTGCTCCCAGGAGCACCGATTGGTTTTCGCCTGGGGCCCAGAAGATATGCCCGTGTGGATCGATCGATCATATCTCACCGACTCGCCGTGGACCCAGAAGCACCGGCCGGTCGTCAGAAGAAACGGTACCTGGCCAACGACGGAGGGAGTTCGTAAAGAAAAGAAGTTAAGCACGCTGCTAGCGGCCGGGCACGTCCGTGAGGTTAAGTACCCGGATGGTTGGCTAACGTGGTCCTCGTACCCAAGCCCCCGGCGTGGCGAATGTGTGTAGATTACACCGATCTTAACAGGCCTGCCGAAAGATCCGTTTCCTCTACCCCGGATCGACCAGTTAGTCGACGAAACGGCCGGGTCGCGCTGCTCAGTTTTATGGACGCCTTCAGAGGGTACCATCAAATATTTATGCACCCGGCGGGACGAGGAGAAGACCGCCTTCCTGACCCGACGGAAAGTTTTACTGTTAAATGCGAGTTCATGCCATTCGGACCTCAAAAACGACGGGGCCTACATACAACTCGAATTGGTCGCCCCGGCTGTTCCACCCACCTGTTAGGAAAATAATGGGCCGCCATACATCGACGACATGGCTCGTCAAGAGCCGAGAGGAGGACAAGCACGCGGAAGACCTAGCCGACTGCTTTAAGGTAATGATGAAAGTACAATCTCCGACTGAAACCCCAAGAGTGCGCCGTTCGACGTCCAAAGGTGGCAAGTTCTTGGGCTACAATGGTCACCCAAACGTAGGCATTGAGCCTAATCCGGAGAAAGTACAGGCCATCATCGACATGCAACCCCTACCACGGTTCAAGGA
>VALG01015528.1:0-11652 GCA_009835305.1 Ipomoea purpurea | reverse complement strand
GCACATGCAACCCAATTGAACATTGGGAAGAGGGGAGAAAACGTATAACAAAACCTATGCATGATCCCACTATCTGCACATACCAAAGACCCTTATGATTCCAGGAGGTCTACTCTACTCCCTTACACACTAAGGCCAAGGATATCGTACAGCCTCCCAACTAGCAATACCCACCCCGAGCGACCATAAAACCTCCGTAACTTCGTCTACGACGCAAAGCCGCAAATACACTCAAAACTAGACAATAGGAGGATAGGTCCGAGCCGGCATCCCCGGGCAACACCGGAAACATCAACGGAGCGAGCGCGAGCCGGATCCCGGGTGGTACGAAATTTCAAGCGAGTAGTGCAACTGGTGGGCGCCGGGGGCCACCCGCCGGCGCCCGCCGGTTTCAACTGATACCGGGCAGCGGTCGCCGGCGGTCAGCTTGCCCGCATGCCGAAAAATCAACTATTCCACCGTGGGTAGGTGGCGGTCCCTAACCCCCCACTGACTCTTATCACACTAAATTTCGCCCGGGAACCAATTGTGGAACCTAAACTATGCTGTATAGACACTTTACATCACGAAATTAACGACAACACGTACGACATAACGATAAACATACCAAGAAACGAACGGCAACATAACTATCATGGCTTTTTAATCAACAAACCCGAACATGCGATTTCCCACCCGATAATCAAGAATCAAAGCCAACCATACACCTAGGGTTCTAATGGTATTTTATATCAACAAGAATACGATTCGCCTTCTAAATTAGACAGAATTCGGTAAAATAATATATTGAGCATCAAGCATCACACACAATTATCAAGAACAACACATATTATCTAAGAACCCAATTAATCATCAAGAACATCAATAATTAATCAGAATCCCAATTAATCATCAGAACATCATTATCAAGAACTCCCAATATCATATCAGATTATCATTTATGGGAGCATTATTATCAAACCATCAAAACCAATGCAACAGAGCCCAGCTGCCTCCACCGCCACACAATCAGAGCCAATCTCTCCACATAGGACCTGGGGCGCGCACAGCCCTAACGCGAAATCCATCGCACACATACCGAAAAGCCAACATCTCCGTTCTTCTGTTTCCGACACCATAGGTTGCAGTCCTGCCAACTCTTCCCCATCGATTAACTATCTCTTCTGGCTAATCCGAACACCACAAGACATTCACCTCATTTAAGCCGCTTCTCTCATGGTTCTTGATTTCTCCTAAGGGGAATTCTTTGAGTCGTTGGTGGGGGAGATTTATTGTCGGGGGGGGGGGAGAGGCGCGCGAGAGAGGGACGCGCGCGCGAGAGCGGGGGATTCCGCTGTCAGGTGTCTCGTCACCTAGGAGTATCCCTATCTTAAGATCTAGGGATCTTATTTAGAGTTCAAAATATCTACACACTGAGACCCAGCCGAGATTAAACAGGGGTGCGGTGAACGTTCCGCCGGTTATGAATGGTGCTCTCACCCGCGGACGTAAAAAATGGTCAGATGGGGCGCGAGAAAAACCTTTTCTCCCTCTCCGTCATTAAATTATTAATTCCGCTACCCTCGGACATTTGGATACCTTAATCTCATACGGGCTAACTCGAGATTTACAATTAATTAATTGGTCTTAAGGAGGTCGTAACCACGGGGTGTTACACTCTCCCGTAGATGCGGCAAGGCACAACCCCCTCTCCCCGCCCTTAAACATACGCGCTTCGTTCCCCGGAATTGTCGATAGATGGCCGGAAATCAGTCGACAATGAGTCCGTTCCTCCATACCCGTTACACCCCTCTAAGACAACACTATCGAAGGGGGAGATCTACATAAACCCTGCACAGGAATGTCCCTCTGAGTTAATGCGATATCCATTGCGGTTCTTTGGGTAGTCAACTGTCACCCTTTTTGAGGGTCTGTGATAGAGAAGACCCTAATAGCGTGACAAGGTAGGAAATCGCCAACCTCGGTTCCCTGCGCATAGGAAGCGTCGGAGCGGCCATCACGAGTCGCCCAAAGGAGCGCCTACTTGTGCTTTCGAAGGCCGTCTTGGAGATTGCCCAAACTCGTCTCGAAATTGACACACCACACGGGCCTGTCGCTTAGTCTTACGATGCTGAGCGCTGTTGGGTGGGAATACAAGAAAGGGATGTTGAATTGCACTCCCCTTCCAGTCCAAGCAATCCTTGAGAGGTGACTGAGGCTGGGCGAAGGCAATAGGCAGCTCCATTGATCCTGGGATACCCGGTCGTGTTTTACGTGATCCTCTCTACTTCCGAAGGAAGAGGTACCGGCCTTACACCTCCTGGCGTCAGGCTGGATTGATGAAACCCACTGTACGGGTTAGACATCAGGCGCACCCAAGTCATCACATCTACCGAAAAGTTGTCCTGCCTCTGCCGCTCATTCCCATCGCGCTGCGCAGACAACCATACTTGGTATGATTGTGCAATCACCGAGCATTAAACCGCCTTGCCCGTACTTCGAAAGCTAACAAAAAGCTTCTAGATTGGGATGAGGGAGTGTCCCAGAGAGTGCCCGGCTTTCTGCGTATCTCCTACAAAACACAATTCCCTCTTCGTTCTTTCTCGAGTTATTTGGCAAATTTCCTCAGATGAGGTGAGGTAATGCCTCCTTGTCGTGATACAGTAGAGTGTAGTTGCGGCGAAGGTTTTGGGCTAATTGAAACATACCAGTCTGGCGGTTGATCCGTTGGCTTAGGTCCACCCCCTTTTTTCTCCATGATCACCAAACTTTAGGATCATCCGTAGGTAGGCTTAAGATCGATTTCTCGTCTTTACAAGAATTCCATGTGTTTTAGCATATTGACGGAGCACGTAGGATGAGCTTGATTTTTGTGTATTTTAGGAGATACGCAAGGTGCACTCCAAGCTCCCCACATCTTGCTTTTGTCTTATTGGTGGCAGAGGCATCAGCCTTACACGTCTAACCAATAATTCGTTGCTCCGCCGATTACCACTTTCGGTTGTGGCCGAGTAAGCGAGAGTGAATCCGTCCTCTTTCCGGTAGTAACCCATGATAGTCTTGTTACCACCGTAATGGGGTGTCAACCACCCTTTATTCGCGATCATAGCTAGAAACACACCGGTCGGGGTCATTTTCCAAGAGTTTGCCAAACGGCCTTCGACAAGCACAATTTCCCCTTGCCACGGACCTTGGTGGGCGATTTCCACCTATGTCACCCGGAAAACAAGATCGTTGGGTGGCCCAAAGGTTGTTGATAGAAATTCTTTCCAACCTCGGGGTATGTATCCCCCATCGATGGTGACGTCGCATCAAGAGGACCCTGGTGTTAAGCATATCGACCCAATTCGAAGAGAATTGTCAGTTTTCGAGACTTTTACCTCCGATCACGGTGTAAGCGTTGTTCCATTCCGGGGTGCGGATTCCGAGGGGCTTTTTCGGCATCATGAATTTTTTTCCGGCGCGAAGAATTCCGGCGGCAGATTCCGGCGTATTCCGGTGGGTTTCTCCGGCGAATTTTCCGCCGAGAACGGCGGGGTTTCCGGTGCGTCTTTCCCTGGCGGACCGAGCGCCATGGTGCTTCGTGGTGTTCCGGCGGTGGCATCGACGATGGGCGACGACCTTAGTGAGGAGGTGAGTGGCTTGGATGGCGTGTGGCATACAGCGGGCGGCGGCTGGGTGGAATCTGCGGCCGAGGCAGCTGGGCCTCTGTTGGGCCGGTGCGGCGCGTGTGGTGGTGGGAGGCGGTCGACGGTGGTGGCTGTGCGACGTGGGCGGGTGGGTTGAGGGCGACGTGATGATGGGGACGGCTGATCGTGTGGGGGAGAGAAGGGAAGGGAGTGGGGAAGAACGAAGGAGGAGGAAAAACAACTTAGGTTTTTTGATTTTGTGGTGAAATATTGTAGGTTTTTTAGTGTGTCCAGGTGTGCGAGAGTGGAGCGCGCTTATAAACGAAGTGGTTATTCCCTTTCTCTCTATTTTTTCAAGAAATCCACACACTTGGTTTCACGTAGGCTTAAGAAGAGATGATCCATATCTACTCATATGCAGAGCGTCTAGAAGGTTCAAGGTGCAACGTATTTGACAACTATTTCTAGAGGCTTCATACCTTTGTTGGTACAGTGGACATTTGAAGTTATTGTGTGAGATTCTTTTCTTCCTCCTATAATGTAATTGATCCTTTTAACAGTGGGTATAGGGTTTGAGGATGAATGCGTTTAAACCTTAGCTGCTTAATCTTCCAATCTCATGTCTTGTGCTAATATGGATTAAAGCACTAATATGCTCTTCCTCCTTCATAATAGCTTTAAGCTAAGTTAGGTACAAAATGCTTTCGAGTATTTTACTTAGGTAGAATAAAGAGTCTAATCATATGGAGTGGTACTCCATAATGATAACTTGGTGTCTCTAAGTCATTTTATATCTTTAATTGTTAGATGAGTTGTAAATATATAGTTCGATCTGCCGAGTGATCGAGAAATTAATGTAAGGTTGATTTGTAATCTAAACTCATTTAAAAATGGAGAGAGATTGATTGGATTTTAACACGTTGGGATAAATATTGGAAGTAATGCAAAATTTAACCAATTTTTCGCTTTTTCTTCGCCAAAATATTTCCTAACAGTAAGTATGAAAACCAGGAAATCGATGGAGTCTACATTGAAGAATTTGCATGTTGCACTATTCACAAATAGGAGCTTATTTTCCATTAATGGCAATTGACAGAGTATCGTAATCGTGTGTGGATGCAAAAAACACAACTAAAATTGTCAAATCCTATCACCAATAAAATGTCGCATGTTTAATTGTATTGTATGGAGTAGTGTCCTGTAATCATGTGATCTGATATGACGTATGCTACATTTGAGCAATCCTTATACTATGGACTAAAGTTACACTGTAATATGGATCTTAGTGTATGTGTATGTATTTTATGTTGTAAGCTTTTGTTTAATAAAATTCTGTACTTTAAGTGTACGAATTCTGTATGTGAAACAAATTTGTAATTGTATCTTATGTTATAAATTTTGTGTCTTTGTGTTGTGAAATTTTATACCTCGTCGTTTTGATCCAGGGTCCATAATGTTATGTGGACTCTGGTTTATGATATAAATTGTCACATTTGAGATGTGTATTTAATTATGGATTATGCACAACTTTTTTTTTTTTTTTTTTTAAATCAATAGCTCAATAAATTAGATCAAACACAAAATACACGTTGGCGGGATAGACTACCACACACCAAGGACAGAAGTAGAACCAGTTTTCCGTGTTAATACATGAGCCACATGGTTCGGTGGCCTTTTGACATGACGAACCAGAATGTTCCCGATGTCACTAGCAATTAACTGACATTGCTTAACAACCATACCTACATATGACAAGTCTTGTTTATTGGAATTAAAAGTAGAACATAAATTGAGACAATCGGACTCTAACATAAGCATGTTCTCCGCTCGGGCCTTGATCCACGATAATGCCTCCTTAAATGCCAAAGCCTTCGCCATGTATGGTTCGCACACTCCAAAAAGCCTCCCACTGTAGGCTGCTATGAAACGCCCTTCATGGTTTCGAAGTACCGCCCCAAACGCCGCACCATGGTCATGGATTGAAGCATCAACATTACATTTAATAAAACCTGAACGAGGTGGAATCCAGTCAGTCCCGAACCTGCATGTACATTATGGGTAAGTTGAGGAGATAGAGCTTCCTCCCACGTTGCTAGCAGAGATGCAACAGACCGGTGCATATCACCAGCATGCCACAACTTCTCATCCCACACGCAGTCATTCCTCACTTTCCACATTTCCCAATACCTGGTTGCCATGGTTATGCACTTATGCCTGCACTCTTGTCCAGGTCTCGGAGCTTCCCTTCAACAAAATCCACCAGAGTAGCCCCTTGCAAAACATCGACTACTCCCCACAGCTGACAGGCTACCGAACAATCACATAGGATGTGTGAAATAGTTTCTAAGACAGAACCACACAAAGGGAAACCGCCACCAACGTATACCCTCTTGGACTTGAGAACTTCTCGGACTGGTAAGATCCCCCTCATACAACGCCATAAAAAGTTTATAATCTTGGGTGGCACCCTTAGACCCCATAGCCGACGCCATTATGTGAAATGGGCGGCAGATGGAGCCAACATAGTGGCAGTTATCAACAGACGGTAATCATGCTGCACCATGTATTGGCCCAATACGTCATTCATCCAGTACCATGCATCTCGGTAATCACTTTCTGCAAAGATGTCCCTCAGCAACTCGTCATTCCACGTGCCTTCAGCTGTCATTAGGTTGTGCACCCTTGCCTCACACAGCAGTTCAATACATTCAGTATGTAGGCTAGGGTCATCCGTATCCATCAACCAGTTTGGACCCCACACAGGGGTATTCCTCCCATTGACATTCTCCGCCCAACACCCTCAGTTAAGTAGGCCTTGTCTTGCCAAAATGATCGCATATGAACTCGAATTATGCCCCAAAGCTGCCGTGAGGAAACCATTATTTGGGAAGTATTTTGCTATAAAATCTGCATACAAGAGAATCGGGGTATGTAAGAATTTGCCACCCTTAGCTTTGCTTAGCCAAGAGTGCAATGTTTAACTCATGTAACCTTTTAAACCATACCACCACATGTTTTGGGCAGAGTTAGTCTGGACCAACTATCCAATGAATCCCCTTTCGTTGAGCCCCACCACTTTCCCACCAAAACCGGTTACGTTCATAATGTTTTCAATAGCTAAACAAGTCGTTTTACAGAAATACAGACATGCAAAAATTGGCATAGACTGGGTAACACTCTTCAACAACACTTCCTTCCCCGCCTTCGACAAAAGCTTCTTTTTGCCAATTAGACACCCTATCTCTAACCCGTGTTCAAAATATACGTAAAATAGTCGCCTTATTACGCCCAATAGTTTAAATGATTAACTTGCACGGCACCGAACAAACTAGTCACATGATACATCAGCATCGGGCTTTGCATTGCACTATACATGATACTGGACTTATTAAATTTATGAGCTGACCTGAGGCTATACAATATGTTTGTAAACATTTCTTGACCTCGTTCGTTTCCCTATTATTTGCCTTGAAAAAAAGTAGATTGTCATTATGCAAAGATACAGGTGGGAGACAGAAGGTGCGCCTCGTGCTACTCGCAAACATGTATTCCCCCACTTACCTCCACCTGCTGTACCAAAAGGGACAGTCTTTCAGCACACACAATGAATAGGTAAGGCGATAATGGATCGCCCTAAGGGATTCCTCTCCGGGAAAACCGTACCTGCAAACTCCACCGTTCAACAAAATATTATACCGTACGGAGGTTACGCATAGCAACACGAGATCAACCCACCCACAGGCGAATCCCACATGCTACCAACATACCCTCTAAAAAACTCATCCATACGGTCATTAGGCTTTCACCATGTCCAACTTTAGGGCAGCCCATGCCTCAGTACCTACCTTTTTCCTAAGCAAATAATGCCCAATCTCCCGCAGCCACAATTATGTTGTCTGTGATTAACCTGTCGGGGCAGAAAAGCACTTTGAGGCGCGGATACGATACAATAAGAACCTCCTTCATATGGTTGGTCACTACCTTAGCAATACTTTGTACACTCATTACAAAGCGCTATAGGCCTTAAATCAGAGTTATTAAGTTCAGGTGGGAAATAACGTTGTTTATGCACTCACAAACAAAAACAGTAAGGCCTCTTCCTACAATACACCAAAAACTTGATAAAACGATGGATTCATACCGTTTGGTCTCGGGGCTTATCTTGATCCATTGTGAAAAGGGCTTCCTTCACTTCATCCGGCCAATAGGCATCAACAGTCGCTGATTATGAGTATTCGCAACACGGCTTTGTATTCCTTACAACAGACTTGCACTAGTCGATGATGTGTGGAAAATGTCAGAATAGTATTGCATAACCTCACCGCTCATAGCCATGCCCTCCAGCCATCGTCCATCCGGATCACAGAGCCTTGAAAGGAAATTATTTTTATGTCTATAGTAGCATACTTGTGAAAAATCCTAGTGTTGTGATCACCTTCCTTCAACCACAACTGCTTATAGCGTTGTTTCCAGTAAACCTCCTCCTGAGCTAGCATACAACATAGATCCTTTTCCAAACAAGTAAACATCTCAATATCATGCTGCATCCGGCTGGTACGAAGCACCTCAAGCCTACCCTTCAGCTTCTGGATTTTCTTTCCAAATTTCGCAAAGTGATCATGTGACAACCCAAAATTTAATTTTATAAATACAATTTAAAAAATTCTAAAATAGTAATTTCACTCCATTAAAATTTTTTGCGATCAATTGGTGTTTGAATAAATTATTTTGAACACATTTTAAATTAATCAACACCAAAACTTATTTTTAATCCAAAATCCTAAATTTTCGGGTACTTCGCGTACCAAGTTTTAATTGAGAAACCAATCTGAGTGAGACCGGGAGAATTTTGAGAAGCCTTAAATAAGTGTTCGAAAACTTTTTGAGAAAATTCCTTTTCAAACCCAAAGTATTTTAAATAGCAATTCTAGCCCTTGGTCCATGATACAAGGTGAACCCTAAAATTGTATCTATCCTTACCATTTTTACCCTCAAAACCTAAGTACTAAAGATAGCGTTTCTCCTGTATGCACTTTCATTTCTCCAACCATCAGCAGCACCAAAGTCTGTTACATCGTCACTCGTGAAGCTCTCTCCCTCTCCATGCGTCCTTTGTCATTTTAGGCTTTCTTCTAGCAAAGTCTAGGTTCAAGCTTGGTAAGTTGTCTCATTCTCCCTCCCTTTTCTGATTTCTTATATTAGGACTTGTCTTGAGATAGATTATCTACTTTTAGATATGTTTGGATTGTGTTGGTTGTTGCTTGAGAAATGGTAGATGGTCAAGAAGAAGACTAGCTTGAGGTTGGAGATGAAGATTCTTTGAGGCTATAAGCTGAGTTATTAAACCTATGGATTCCCAAATAAATTTATTATTTCTGCCCCTAAGGTTAGGTAATTTAATTAGTGGTTCATGTGTGTGTTTGGATGATAGGGTAGTATATTGGATGTTTTAGAATGATGAAAAATTTATGTGGTTAGTTGTTTGTGATGCTTGTGATTTGGGAGATTTGACCATTTGTTGTGCTTGATCTAGAAGAAGACGACAGAAGACTCTTTTTTTCTTCTACCACGGACCTTTAGTAATGTGACTGACCACGATTCCCCATTACTAAGATCTAATGTGGACTACGAGTCCCGAGGTTACTAAGATCCTCCGTACTCACTGGGTCTGAATGATACATGAGTATGACTGATGCGTCTTTAGTCTAGTCGTGGGTTATGATTTGGAAAATTGTTTAAAAGTGATTTGAACCTTAATCTTCTTGATTAATAATTAGAAACTCTTCACTTAACCTACCTTTACCTTTTAAGCGAATTTATTTGAATATATATTATATATTTGGGATTGAAAGATCATTTATATTTAATTATATTTTTTATAGAAAAAATCATAAATATGTTTTGAGAAGGGTTTAAACTACCAAAAGCTAATGAATTTGCCAAGAAAGCTCTATTTAAAGAAATCGATCATATATGAAGTTTATATGTTCATTTGGGAAGATATCTTACTAAATCTTTGAGCAATATATACTACCTACTATATGTGAGTATGAGTCTATATTTGTATTAATAGAAGATCATTTGGGCATGCTTATGGTGGACCCGTATGAGTTATGTTGGTTGCCCTAACAATCGTTTTTGAAGTTATGGGCTGTGAACGATCGTATAATTGTTGGGAACTCAATAGATATGCCCTAGAAAGATTGTTACTAAACTTTTGAATCTATAAAAGGGCTGTAGTAACCCATGGACCGTGAGTTGCTTGCTGGTGCCTCGGTACCTCGGGGGCCGTCTCGACGCACATGTTTGTCTTTGATTTCGTAAAATTTGGATTAAACGATGAGCATGTCATGATGAATTTATGATGATTTTGCTACATAGTATGTATTTTGGAGTTCAATATAAATGAGAAATGCCTTTGCTTGTTGCCACTGATGATTGTTTATGTGTTGAGTAGAGAAGCATGATCACCTTGAGAATATGAGTTATTAGAAAAGCATGACTAGAATGTGTTGTTTGATCAATGGAATTTTGGAGTATATTTGATGATGGAATTATATAAAATTTGTTATGTTGCAAGCTTAGTAAATTGTATTTTTGAGAATTTTATGATTTATATACATGGATTTAGAGCATGTTTAGAGTATTTTTGCATCCGTCAAGCTACGTATAGATGTTTTTTTTGATTTTTTTTTTTTGCTTAAATTATAAAAACAGTGCAGTAATGGCCAACGTGAGCTAAGTATTACATTCAAAATCATAAGCATGTGGTATCATCATATTTTGATTGCATTGAGAAGTTGTTGAATTGTGGACATGAGCAGATATATTTATTGTATGGTATGCCACATCATGTGAGGTTTTGTGTGAACACCGCCCACAAAATCCGGATTACTCCAAACCATGGGAACAAAAAACAAAGTAATTTAGAAATTAATCTCTATTTCTTTTGAGAATTGATTCCTAAAATCCTGATTTGTGATACTCAAGGACTCAGAATTTGACTAGTCAATCTTTAAGTTTGTGTTTTAACACCGTGTTTACGAGTGTCCTGAAACCAAATTAACTAATCTAACCATATACCCAAAAAAGAAAAACGAATAAATCACAATGCATTAATTAGCATTAAGCCCACCATGGGTCCATGGGCCCCCAGTCTCTAGGCCCAATCCCTAAAATCCTGGAGAATTAGACCTATAACATATAAATAGGAACTCAGAAGGCATCTAGAATCCACCACAAATAAATCTGCGTCAGCCAACCCCAAAGAGCTCCAATGGGAATTTCCCCTTAGGAGAAATCAAGAAATCCAAGAAAGCTTAAGAAAGATCTTCATAGCCAAGGAATTAATTAAGGCTAAGAGTAACCCATGTCTCACAACAAACATATTTCATAGCTTATGATTTCCCCTTTAGGTTTCCCCCATATTATTGGTATTGGCGAGATGAATGATTATTATTGATGTTTGATATGATGATTCCCATGAGGGATCTTGATAAATCTTGATATTGGGAGGTTCTTGATAATTTATGGTGTTCTTGATGATTATATGTGGGTTCTGATGATATAGTGTTGTTCTTGATAATTGTTTGATGCTCTTGATGCTTATGTGTTATTCTTACCGAATCTTGCATTAGAAGACAATCGTATTCTTGTTGATATAAAAGTGATTAGAACCCTAGGTTGTATCGTATGATATTATTCTTGGATTATCGGGTGGTTGAAATCGCATGTTTGGGTGTTGATTATGTTTAGAAAGCATGATAGGTTATGTGCCTTCGTTCTCGTATTTGATACCGTTAATTGTCTACGTGTTGTCGTAATTGCGTCGTAAAGTGCGTAAGCATGGTTTCGGGTTCCATAACGGTTCCCGGGGCGGATTGTGTGATAAGATCAGTGGGGGGTAGGGGACCCGCCACCTACCACGCGAGAAACGACATTTCGGCAGCGTCAGTACGGCGGCCGGGCAGCTGCCCGCCGGCGATCCCGCTGCCGCGGGAAACAGGGTACTGCCGGCGGAGAAGCCGGCGGGTGCCCCCAACCG
>VALG01015522.1:0-14296 GCA_009835305.1 Ipomoea purpurea | reverse complement strand
ATTTTTTTTTAACACTCTAAAGGATTTTCAAAAAAAAAAAAAAAAAAAAAAAAAAAAGGTGGAAGGGAAGCTTTTTTTTAACCAACTTTAAATTTCCCAAAAAAAAAGAAAAAAAAACCTTCTTTCACCAATTTTGGATTTGGGAGGTATGCATTTCCAAAGGAAAAGGGGGAAAAAAATTTAAATTTATGATTTTTTTTTTTTTCTCAAATCTTTATGGGTTGGTTAAAAAAAAAAACCAAAGAAACGGTTTTTGAATTTTTGGGATAATTGGAAAAAAGAAATCCTTGCCCCCCAAACCTTTTCAAATCCCCCCACCTCCTAAACATTTTGTTTTACTATTTGATTGGGGCTCAAAAAAATTTTTCCTCCAAAATATTTTTTTTTTTGGGGTCCACCAACCAAAAAAAATTTTTTCACCAAAAACCCCAAAAAAAAAAAAAACTTTTTTTTCCATACTTTTTTTTTTCTCAAATTAAAACACTCCAAAAAAAAAAACTTTTACCCCAAAAAAAAAATTCTTTTTTTTTTTTTAAAAACCTTTACCACAAAATTTTTTTTCCTTTTTTAAAAACCAAAAAAAAAGACTTCAAACCCCCTTAACCCATTTTCCAAAAAAAAAAAGGGGACCCCCCCCAATTAAATTTGGCTTTCATTTGTTTTGAAAAATTTCAAATAACCTTCACCAACCCAAACAAAAAAAAAAAACAAAATTTTTTTCTTTCCCATTAACTTTTTTTTTTCCCCAAACCTTACTTCTTCTTTTAACCAAAAAAAACCCAAAAACCTCACAAATTTTCCACCACCCAAAAAAAAAAAAAAAAAAATCCAATAACTAAAATTTTTTTCCAAAAAAAAAAGGGCTTTCCATCCTTCTTTAAAAAAAATCAATTTTTCCCCCAAAAAAACTCCCCAACCTTTTTTAATTGTCAACCCAAAAAAAGTTTGTAAGGGGAAAAAAAAAAAGGAATGGAAAAATTTTTTAAAGAATGAAGGAGGAAACATTTTAGCAAACTTAAGGCTAAAAAAAAAGCGTTTTTTGGGGAAAAAAAAAAGTTCCCCCCCCACAAATTTTTTGTTTTTTTTACGGGCCGGAAAATTTGGTGAAAAAACCCATTTTGAAGGAGTTTGGGAAGGGGGCTTAAATTTTTTCCCCCATTTTGGAAGATAACCCGAAGTTTTTGAAAAAAAAAAAAAAAAAAAGGAAAAAGGAAAGTTTATTTTGCCCCAAATAAAAAAACAATTTTTTTTTCAAAAAAATTTGGGGGTAAAAAAAAACCCAACAAAAAAAAAAAAAGGAAGCTAAAAAAAAACTTTCTAAATCAAAAAAAAAAGGAAAACCCTCAAACAAAAAGAAATTGGCCCAAAAAAAAACCATTTTTTTTTTTTTGATTTCAAAAAAAAAAAAAGGATTTCCGGAAAGATTTTGAAAAAAAAAAAAAGTTTTTTTTTTTGGATTTGATTGGGGGCCAAACATTGTTTATGCAAAAAAAAAAAAAAAAAACTAAATTTGGAAATGAGCTTTAAAACAAAGGGTTTTTCAAAAAACTTTTAAAGGGAAAAAAAACAAAAACCAAGGGAAGACGGGGCTTCAAGAAAATACCAAAAAAAAGTTTTGGGGCCAAACCTTTCAAAAAAAAAGAAAAAAAAAAACCCGTTTTCAAGAAAATTTTTTTTTGGGTTTTTTTTCCAAAAATTGGGGGAAAAAAAAGTTTTTCTTTTTTTTTTTTTACAAAGGGAAGTTTTTTTGCCCTTTTTGCTTAAAAAAAAAAAAAAAGAACGGGGGAAGGTTTTTTTTTCAAATTTTTTTGTGGTTTGAAGGGGCAAAAAAATTTTTTTTTGAAAAAAGGGGAGAAATAAAAAAAAGGGGTTGAGGGGGAATTTTCTCCAAAAAAAAAAAAAAAAAAAAAAGATTTTTAAAAAAAAAAGATTTTTTGAAAAAAAGGGATGATTTTTTTTTTTTTTTGGACCCCCAATTTTATTTTTTGAAATTTTTTGGAATTTTGGCAATTTTTTTGAATATTGGGGAAAAAAAAAAAAAAAAAACAAAAACCATTAGTTTTGGGGGTAAAAGGGAAAAAAAGGGGAAGTAAAAATTAAGGGGGTTTTTTTTGGCCAAAAACGGGGAAATGGAAAAAGAAGGAAATAATTGGAAAAGCAAAACTTAAAAGGAAAAAAAAAAAAAAGATTTTGGTCCAAAATTGGGGAAAAAAAGAAAAAAAGGGTGCAAAGGGGAAAAAAATTTTTGAGATGGGTTTGTTTTGGAGGGAAAAGGAAAAAAAAACCAAAAAAAAAAAAAAGGATGGGAAAAGAGTTGGTTTTGGAGGGAAAAAAGGAAAATGGGGAAAAAAGGGAAGGAAAAAAATTAAAAATGGGAAAAGGGTTTGGTTGGAAACAAAAGGGGATTTTCAACAAATTTTGGGAAAAAAATAAGTTTTTGGTCTAATTTGAAAAAAAAAAGAAGGAAAAATTTTTTTGAAAGGAAAAAAAAAAAAAATGGTTTAGGGTTGTGCGAAAGGAAAAAAAACCAAACAAAAAAAAAAGGAAAAAACTTTTTTAAAAAAATTTTGAGGGGGAAAAAAACTAAACCCTTTTTTTAAATGGAGCAATTTTTTGTTTTGAAGAAAAATTTTTAAAAGAAAAAAAAAAAAGAAAGTTTTGGGGAAAAAACCGGGGGGGAAGGGAAGTTTTAAAAATTGGTTTTTTGAAAGGGGAAAAAAAAAGGTAAATTTTTTTTGGGGCCCCAACATTTTGGGGCGATAAAATTCATAATTTCTTTTAAAGGGGGGGGGAAACAACCCCAAATTTTTTTCTTTCTTATTGGTTTTTTGGAAAATTTTGGGGAACAAAAAAATCTTTTTTCTCTTCTTTTTTTCCTTTTTTTCCTTTCTCCTCCTGGTTTTGTTGTTGTTTTGGAAAAAAAAAAGGAGGGAAAAAGATTTTTTTTGTCATTTCCACAAATAAAAAAAAAAAGGGAATTTTTGGGTGGTTTTCTTTTTAAAAAAAAGGAATTATTGGAAACAAATAAAATCGGGCCCAAAAAATTTTTGTTTTTGGGGGCCCCAAATAAACTTTTCTTTTCAAAAAAAAAACCCATTTTAAAAAAAAAAAACTTTTTTTTCCTCCCACGGGTTTCCCCAAAAAAAAACCTCTTTCTAAAAAAAAAAAAAAAATTTTCCTTTTTCAAAAAAAAAACATTTTGCTTTCCAATTTTAAAAAAAAAGGGGTTTTAAAGTTTCCTTCAAAAAATTTTTAAAAAAAAAGTGCTTTGTGGTTTTCTTTTTTTTTCCCACTTTTTAACATTTTTTTTTTTTCCTTTTTCAAAAAAAAAAATTTTCCTTTCTTTCAAAAAAAAAATTTAAAAAAAGGAAACAAAAAAAACTTTTTTCAAAATTTTTTGTGAATTTTCCTTGTCAAAAAAAAAAACCCAAAAAAAAAAAAAAAACTTTTTTTCCAATTTAAATTTTTCTTTCCCTTTTCTTTTTTCCTTTTTCCAAAAAAACCCCAAAACTTTTCTTTTTCAATTTCTTTTTTGTTTTTTTTTTTCTTTTTCCTTTCAAAAAAACAAAAACCAATTTTAAATTTTTTCTTTTTTGCCCAAAACTTTTCTTTTTTCAAAAAAAAAACAAAATTTTTGGGGAAACAAAAATCTTTCTAGTTTTTTGCGGGCTTCAATTTAAAAAATTTTTTTCTTCCAATTTCCCCGTGCAAAAAAAACCCCCTTAAAAATTTTTACCTTTCTTCTTTCCCCCCCCAAAAAAAACTTTTTGGTGTTTTTCCATAATTTTTTTTTTTTTTCAAAAGTTTTGCAATTTTTCCCATTTTTCATTAAAAAAAATTTTTTTGTTTTTTTTTCATTCAATTTCTTTCAAAATCTTTTTAAAAAAATTCTTTTGAAAAAAGAAAATCCTCAAAAAAAAACCTTAAATTTTCTTTTCTTTTTTCAAAATTGCTTTTTTTCAAAAACCACAAAATTTGGACCCTTCGTTTTTTTTTTTTAGGCAAAGGGGGGGTCAAACTTTTTTTTTTTTTCTTTGGTTTTTAGGGGGAAAAAAAAAAAAACTTCCCCCAAATTTGGGAAAAAAAAAAAACCAAAAATTCTTTTTGAAAAAAAAACGGGCGTTTTTTTTTTTCTTTTGAAAGGGTTTTTTTTGCCAAAAAAAAAAAAAAAACCTTGTTTTATTTTTTGGAAAAGCGCAAAATGTTGGGGTTTCTTTAGTTTTTGAAAAACTTGCTAGCTCATTCATTTGGCATAAACATGTTGGCCATCATCAACTTCATCTCGGGATCTTGATCAAATTGGTTGGCTTCTGTTGAGTGTTCTTGGATAGAGCTAGCTCTTTGGTGTTCCCATTGATTATTGGCCATACTCTTCTTCACTCGTTCTCATGGGATAGCTCATCCTCAATGTCACCAGTCGGGTACAATAGTGACTTCCCCAACGCTTAGCCCTAGTCAATGTCTTCCTCATTTATCCATTCCTCCTTACACTTGGTGAGCATTGAGTGAGTGGGAAAAATGATTTAGAGATGAGCCTTGATAGTTATGGATTTTGGGGGGTGGTGGATGTGAGTTGGTTGTAAGAAAGTAGGTGGAGTATGGAGATTGTTTGTTTGGGGGGTGTGAAGGCTATTGAATCACATTGAAGCATATTTGGGGGTCTTGGAAATGGTAGGGTGAGCTTTGGCTAGGGATTGTTTGGTAGGTAAGATTTTGTGTTTGGCATGTATGAGAGTAATGAGTTTTTGGGTGGCGTGAAATTGTGGGGCAAAAAATATTGAGATTGAGCATCATGTAATGGTTTAGGAGGTGGGTATTGGGAGTGGGCAAGGATCTCCATTATCCATCCGTTGGTTACCCCCATAAGATTGAGAATCATAATATCTCCTTGGAATGCATACTCGATCCATGGTGAAAGTTCTGATGAGTTGGTAAAAAGCTCCTTCCTTTTGAATCTAGCAGGTGTATGCAAAGTATGGATCTTTCAACCGAAACTCAAACGAGGTAAAACAATTAGCTCTTTAAACGAATAAAAACAAAACAAAAAGAAAGAAACAAACGCTTGTCTCCTGAGATTCCCTAAACTCTAATGCTTAGTTAAAAACAAGTAATCACATAGAACCACCAATTTTACCAATCCCGGGCCCAACGCGCCCAATTTTTGATGTAGCAAAAATTAAATGTGAGCTCGGGGTGTTTATGTCGTTCCTCAGGGGATTGGCGGATTTTATGGCACGCAATACGCAATCACAAGCCAACTAGCGCATACATAAGGAAATCAACAAGAAGCTAAGCAAATAACAAGTTCAGGTTCGTAACTAAAACAAAGTAACAAACATATTAATAAGATATAAACACGGAATAATGAAATGGACTCAAGCTACGCGGAAGCATTATTCTTCTTAGATGCATAGCCACACCCTTAAACATTGGGGAAAAAATCCACACTACCAAGAATAGAGGATGGCACGTAGGAAAAACCCTTAGTCTTATAAGTCACTCACATGAGCAAATTAACAAGGTGATTTAGAACAAGGAATTGCCCCACTCTCGTGGTGAATCAAGCTCCAGTTCTTCAAGGACCACAAAACACCCATAACCCAATTTCCCCCCTATTTTCAATACGGAAGAGATTGGGTTATGCAAGGAGGTGCTTGGAATCTTTACCCAACTCTCATTGGGGCCAAGAAAATCCTCCAAAACATGTTAATGAATGTTGTACACCAAGCATTAACAAAATACAAACACAAAACCTTCATAAACTCAAGAACCCTAGGTTAGTGTTCTTCCCCTTTTTGCAATAATCACAAATCAAGCATCAAGAAAGATAATACAACCCTAAATCAAGTCCATAAACTAACTAATCATGATTCAATAGCATAAATAACACAAAAGCACAAGCATTAAACATAAATCTTGCAAAGGAAAGAGATAAGAGAAAGAAAACTTCACTAAGAAATGGATGATAAATCTTGGAATCCAAGTGTTGAATCCTTGATTACAAGCTTGAAATATGTTGTGGAACCTAAATCTAAGCCTAATCTAACACTAAAATATGAAAGGAATTGAAAGAGAGAAGCTAGGGCTCAACCATGGGGTCAAAAACCGAGTTGAAATAACACAAAAACGCGTCTAAATAGGGCAGAGCAGGGTTGGGACGGCCTCTTGGATGGGCGTACGCCAGGGGGTACAATTTTTGGTGCATTTCCAGTGAAAACTGGATCAGGGAGAAGAGATGCGTACTGGCATGCGTATGGCGTACGGCAGGCGTACGAGGCTCCTGGAAACAGAATTCTGTGCAATTGTCTTGACTTCTAGGCTATTTTCCTCCACTAAACCCATTTTATTTTCACTTATGGTCTTCAACAATGTTGTATCCCTTTAGGTTTTCTTTCCAATGGTGCAAGAATCACTTCATTTGGACATTTCTAGGCCGAGATATGGTCAAAAAACCGAACAGTGTCCGAAATGAGCGAAAATTACAATGTCTTGATCTTTTGCTCCTCTTTTGTTTTGGTTTGCCCAAATGACTAAGACCATTAAATACACCACTCTTTAGGCTCCCCTGAAGTATTTTTTCCATCCTCTTAACTTCTCATTGGTTCCCATGGACTCCTAATGCATCCAAAATGCTCCATTTGACTCCAATGTCCACTAAAATGCCTGAAAATACTCATTGTTTTTTCCAAACAAAATTCCTTGAAATAACACAATTTAATCATAATCTCATGAAATTTGGAATGATTTAGAGGCAAAATGACTTAGTGAAAGGGGGAAAAATATAAACAAATACGCACTTATCACCCACCCGCGAGGAACACATGAGATGGTTGCGGGAATTTGTTCCCCGTGACTCTTTTCTTCTTGGTGTTGATGTTTTGACCTCCCGTTGCTTGATTGTTGGGCTATTTGTGAGTCTTCTTAATGTTTCGTATGTCTAGAACGATGTGTTAGGAATCCATGTTAGGATTTGGCGTCTTGAATCGTGCTAAGGGTCCAACCTTGTGATTCGTTGGGGCTAATATGAGTCTTGAAGGTTCGTTTGAGCCATTTTGGTTTACCCGCTTGTTGAGCATGCTAGTTTGATGTTGATATGCTAGTATGTGTGGTTTGTTCCTTCTTATTGGGTTTGGCAACTTTTGTTGTCAATCATTTGATGTCGAATTGTATCCTTTGTTGTTGAGTATGTCTCTTGTCTTTGTTGTGATCTCTTGATTGATCCTTATGATGTGATCTTGTACAAGTCGTTGTACCCTTTGTTAATACCTGATTGGGATATTGATGAGCCTCAATTTCTTGATGATGATGAGTGTGTGTGATTGTGATTGAGATTGGTGGTAATATTATTGAGCTTTGCTCACGAGATTGGTGGTAATATTGTGACTTTACAGTACCCTCGTGTACTTGAGATCGGTGGTAATACGATTCTGATTGGGTGGTAAAGATTGGTGGGGGACGACGGTCCCAGGCGGAAAAGGTTGGACTCAGAAGTATAGGGTGGCACTAAGAGGTAAAGGTTGGAACTGGTATAAGGCCGGGTGCAACCATAAGGTTGGAACGGGCATAAGGTTGGAACTATGAAACGTGAAACATGAATGTGTCATGTTGTGACTTGTTGTACTTCATTGCTTATGCATGTCTTGATGTACTCTACCTTGTGAATGGTAGGTTGCATCCTGAGTTGTGTTGTCTATGATGTTTGTGGTCTTGTTGTTGTTGTGAGGCTGATGATCCTCATTCTTATTGAGAGTGTGATGAGTCTTTGATGTTGACTTCTTTCCTTGGTTTTAAAATGATATATATACTGTATTCCTCAATTCCAAATGACTTTGATTATATCTATTTATACTATGCTATTTAACGCGTATTGATGGGCTACCAGCATTATTCACTGACCGGGTGTTATCCCTATGTGTTTTACAGGTCTTGAGTAGATGACAAGCGTGCTAGTCATTGTGGTAGCTAGTGTAGTTCCCTCTTTTAGTTACTTTGTGTTGGGCTTGTGAGCCTTTGATAGACATGGCCTGTGTGCCTTAGACTTGATATGTTTTGATGGATAGTTGTAGACTTAGCCTGTGCACCCATGATTTATGGGTGTGACACAACGCTTTCTGATTTTAATTAGCTTCCGCTTTTGACTGCTTTGATGATTAGTCTTTATCTTTGAATTTAAGTTTTAAAAATTGTGATAAAATTGGGGGTGTTACACTTAAGGAGGCCCGCCGCTTGGTTATGCCAAGCAGCGGGTCAGGGCCACGGCCCTAGCCATGGTCGTGCCTTAAGGCCGCCTCTCCACGGGCTCGCCAACGACTCTTGCCTAGGGCCATTGGTTAGTCCCGTGAACTTGTCTGGTGCACTGACAGTATGCACCAGATAACTTCTTCTTCGCCTGTAAAGCAAATTCAAGCAATCTAATACTCCCAAATCCTCAACAACACATCATAGTTCAACAATAGATCACTTAAAAGCTCAAATATACAATAATCTAGCATTTCTAACATTTCATCTCATTTTAGACTTCATAGAGTTTGATAAAGCTAAGAGGGAGTCCACGGGGTTATACCTTTGTTGTTTTTCTTTTCTTGTGTGGATCTCAGCCTCCTCTCCCTTCAAGAAACTCCACTCCTTTCACCACCTAAACACCCCAAGCAACCACAACACTAGGCCTAAGATTCTCAGAGATTGGGAAGCTAAAAAGAATGATTCAAAGAAACAAGGTGAAGGAATGAGAAAAGCTTAGTGTGACTGCATTTCTTCTATTAGGCAAGGCTTGGAGAGGCAAGAAATGAGATCAGAGAATCAAGGAGGAGATAGGTTGGGTTTTATAGGTGCAAAACCCTAGATAATTTCCTTATGATTGGCTGAGGCAAAAATGGTAATTTGGTGGTTGTTCCAAAAAGCATAAACAACAAGTGTAGAGTCTAGTGGTTCACCAAGCTTCATGGACCAAGTCTAGAATCAAGATTTGAAATAGTTTGGGGTTAAAATGAATTTCCCAAAAATGATTTCTAGATCAACACTTGGATTAGACTTCTCATATTTCTCCTGGTTTCACTCAGAAAGATTTTCAGTTTCAAACTTGGTACGCAATGTACTCGGAATTTAGGATTTTTAGAAATAGATAATTCTCGGTGTTGAATTTATTTTTAAAAAAATCACTCAAAATAATTTATTCAAACACATGTTTACGTAAAAATTTTGTAAGAATGAAAAATGGCTATTTTGAATTTTCTTAAAATCGAATTTATAAAATTAAATTTTGGGTTGTCCCTACTCCCCCCCCCCCCCTTGTAACACCCCTTTTTCTAAAATCTAAATCCTAAATAACAAGCTTAGATAAGATAAATAAGCAAACTTAGATAACTAATTAATCATTCAACGATCAACTAAGGGTGTCACCGCACAGCCACCACTCAAAGTGACTGCACAGGCTAAAAGAACAGTAACTAAACTAGAGTCAAGCTCTACAAAACATCAAAAAACGTGGGAAACAAACCCCGGTGTCCATGCACCATCAAAAGACAGTTTAAACATCATCTATCACCAGTTCAACTAAGGGTAGAAGACTAAACTAGTAACTACCACTTCGATTCTAGGAAACTAACTATCCTGTGCGCTCTCACAACACTGGGCCCACCTGAAAGGGGTTATAAAACAAGTAAAAAATAAACAGTTAGCAAATTAATGCAAAGTATAACACCACTCAACCTTGTAAAGTACTATAGATATAGATGGAAAACATTTGGCATTCACACGCAATCTCAAGTATGAATATAACCAACTACAACACTTAGTAACGAGTCTCAAAGGTAATCATAAACACTTCTATATGCTTGCAACCTAATACTTCATATAAATATGTTTCCACATATCTCATACTTTAACACATTTTCATGCTATCAACATATATCTCCGAACATAGTCTAATATGCACTACTTATACTCATTCTGATAGTTAAAGAGATAACTGAGATTCAACAAACTAGTCATGCTAGCATCTAACTCTTAAACAACAATAAGACTTTACTTCTCCAAAAAGCTCTATATGCAACCATGCTAAGTCATGCAACAAGATATGACATGAATCTTTAAATATAGATATACTCTCGCTCTTTATATAAAAGAACATTTTCTGTGGAGGTTTTCTATTGAGTCTCTTGGCTAACTTTCTCTTCTTTCTTCTTTCTTGCTTTCTTTCTGTACTCGTGGGCGAGGTAGGAACTTCACGAATTGTGAACGAACCTATCCGGGCTCGCATCTAGCGGCCTAATACTCATCTCGCCACCGAGACCGTCAAATTGGTTCTTACATAATCTCTGGTGAAATCAGGTATCGTACTTGTTAGTGTGCACACCCCCTAACAAGGATTCCAAGCCCGGCGGGTAGTATCCAACCTAGCAAACTTGGGAATATTGACCAAGGTTACTTCATACACATCTGGTCGTCCTCTGTGGCAGTTTCTTTCATTTCTCAACTTTCTTTCTTTCATCTTTTCTTCTGACAAGGACCATAGTCTAAAGGGGCTCCCAAAACGGACGAACAAGATTCCTCACTTTAATAGATATGCATATATAATATATATATTATATATACTAATACGTATGTATAATATATACTACTATATATATAACTATATACTATATATTCATATAGGTTTGAGTTCAAATGGGAGAACAATATATGAAGGACTATGAGACAAATCATAACCATCCAATCCTAGAGATTGAATGGATGAGATCTTGTCCACATAGCAGTATATGATTCACGCCAAAAAAAATTAACGAGGGCCAAATAAGAGATTTTGAGACAATGTTTAATTATCAGAAGGATTGCAATTACGTTAAATATAAGTGGAGAAGAATTCTTAATACTGTAGGGGAATAAACACTAATTACGATCGTGCAACATTCATCTGAGAGAGCAATACAGACGTGGAGGGGGAAATTCTTCCTATCTGCAGCCATGGACGTAGGAGAAAGCGGTCTTAATGGACATCCATCGAATGACAACGAATTCCCGGAACAACAATGTTGATGTAAATCATGGAGGGCAGGATGACGGCATGGTCGGCGGTAAGCGCCTAAACCTATATCACCCACACATTCAGTAAAAAAAAATAAAAAAAAAATTGTTATGAATATGCACTGCGTAGAGTACGCCCTGGATGTATCGGTTAATGGGTTAGGGAATTAAGGGCCCTGTTGGTGTTATAGTGTTGCCTTACTTAGTTGTCGTGTGCATGATCACATTTACTATCGCGTCAGTTCTTCTTAAAAAAAAAAAAAAAAAAAAAAAAAAAAAAAAAAAAAACCAGCGATCAGTGGTGAGAGTTGGGAGGGAATCTGGGGAATGAAATATGGGACCGTCGACAATCACTTGCTAAAGTAATCGCATGCGTAAAAGATCTTCCAGTAATGAATAGAGCATGGGTCATTAAAACTGAAATAGGGCAGTATTTATAACCAGTGTGCACTACAGTTCATGTTTGTGTGCATCTTGCATGGTTCTTGTGTGCCTATACCGTTTCTTACTCGTTCCGGTGTTTATTTCGGGCAATATTTTGATTATGTCTCGTCCACTATTCCGCAGTTGTTCTTCCCAATTCTGCACAGAAAATACGAACGCGCATGCCATTATTGTGACGAAGAAGAGCGTCATGCAAGCGGGAACTGCCCACTGGAGCTAAAAATAATAAAAAAGCAAAGACCGGAAAAATGGGGTCCAAAGAGTTGAAACTATGAAGAAGGCACACACTTTATATGACAGTGCACACAAGCAATCCTAGTGGGGCACATTATTTTTACCTAAGATTCCAGTACGAAAATGTAGTAGAATATTATGTATTATCCCGGAATAATTAAAATTTTTGTAATTAGGTTATATGATGTTAGCTCTAGGACTGGGGTCTTACCGAAGTACTTGATTTATTTCATTTAATTACTCATGCTTACTCCAAGGCATTATTACTCTTAGCAGCTGGATCCGTTATCATCATTCAATGGAGACTATTATTGGTATTCTCCCGAAAAAAAGTCAGAATATGGTTATTATGGGTGGTTTAACAAAACACGTATCGATACCCAAGTGTGCTCTTTTATTAGGTACACTTTCACTTTGTGGTATTCCACCCCTTGCTTGTTTTTGGTCAAAAGATGGAATTCTCTAATGCTAGCTGCTTTAATTCGCCGATTTTTTCCATATAGCCTGGGGCACGATGTGATTTATACCCATACCCAGTGTTTTGCTAGACAGTATTCTACCTCTCAAGAATATTACGCATTCAACAGCCGCATCTGCGAAAGAATATGACCACGCCTAATATTTATTACCCACAAGTCACACAATATAGGAAGTGGAGGCACATATATACTTTGAGTTGAGCACGCGAATAAAAAAAAAAAAACGAAAAACATATTTGAAAACGGCCTAGCGAATAGCAAATGCCGTTAGAGGCACACGGAAAGCACCCTGAGAAGCCAAAGCTAAACAGAACAATAACTGAGTACAGCCAAACGCTATCTAAAAGACAACCACCAAAAAGATTAACCTGCACCACCTGGAGGCCCTGCATCTACCGAACAGGTTACCGCTCGACGTCCACCCCGCCAACCAACACTATTACACCGCTCACGTGTCTTCCACAGATTCTAGGGAGCACCGAGGCACCAGCATGGTCATCCGTGAGGCCTGAAACAAAGAAAAAACACTCTAACCACACCCCAAATTTCGCATCGTCCTAGGCAATCCCGTGCAATATGAACTCTACAGGCACAGCCGCCCACAGAACAGACGACACATATATAAAAACAAACACACATGTCACAAAAAAGATAAAAAAAAAAGACACAAAAAACAAAAAAAAAAAGATTAATAGTTTCAAAAACCGCAGCATCTAAGTATATACACACAGCCCACGGGTAGAAGAAGCATACCACAATCCCGACAATGCCTAATATTACAAAACCCCATAAATACCTAAATTATGGTCATACTCCCCTCCGCCCGCAAGACAGCGCATGACATTTGCAACCCTCTATCGACATTGTTCCTCGAGTCCCGACACTTCATCGGCATCTCTTGGGCACTAAAATCAATAGACAGTCCCGTCTTATATCCCTCTCTAGCGGATTTGAAAAACTCGAACAACAATAATTGCTACAAAAGACAAAGTACCATCAATCATCTACCAACCAAAAGCAACACAAAGAACAAAGAAAAAACAGAACCGTAACACAACGTACCAAATGAACAAAAGTGACGCCACACTTCTTCGAAATGGCCTCTGTCGAAGCAGAACCTATCAATAATGTCAAAGCGTTCATTCAAAAAGTCCACACAGGTGACATAGAAAATGGTTGCTCTGTAGAATCGGGAAGAACAACTACAGAATAGTGGACGAGACATAATCAAAATAATTAACCGAATAAACACCGGGACGAGTAAAGAAACAGTATCGGCACACAAGAACCATGCACGATGCACACAAATATGAACTTCAGTGCACACTGGTTATAAGTACTACCCTAATTCAAGCTTACGAAAGTGATCAGAAATTCTAACGAGATTGACCTCTCCCCATTGCTTATAAGGGGTGAGCGCAAGTGTAGTGGTCAAAGCTTGAGAAAAAAAAAGACACCCTCTGGTAAATTGAAACCGGGTGCAACACAGCAACTTCAAGCTGAAAAATAAAAATGATACCAAAAAGTTGAAAGTTGTCAATACCAATGGAAAAATTGAGAAAGAAAAAAAAGATATCATAAGATACAAACTTACAGAAACACCAAAAAACCAACAAAATAATGATTATTTGTAAGAACCATCCCAAAGAATATTATTAGCATATACCGATATTGCATCATTCAATGGGAGAGAACCTTAAAGTATGCACGCGCATTTTTAGAAAAAAATTAAATTTTAACAATATGGTCTGCTTTGAACTGAGATATTTAAATTGAAATTTTTGCATTTGTAAGAAAAAACACACATGATGAACGAAAAAGAAAAAAATAGAAAACGAGGGTTAATAAACCTACCGGTGATCCGCCCGGAGAAATGCAGCCTCCGCTTCAACCAAGAGAAGAAAAACACACATGGAGAACAAAAGGGAAAAAATAGAAAAAACGAGTTAATAAACCTACCTGGGCGATCCGGCACACGAGATAATGCAGCCTTCCACTTCAACCGAAGAGAGCCACCGCCTGCCGCCGTCTGCTTCGACCGTCGACGACCACCAAGTCGGCCATTACTACCGTCGACTACAACGAAAGGAGTGAAAAACACTAGATGCTCGAAACAA
>VALG01015521.1:0-18248 GCA_009835305.1 Ipomoea purpurea | reverse complement strand
TTTTATTTAATAATTTCCGTTTATAGTATAAGAGTCAACTAGACTTAAACCAACTAAAATTTGGGGTTCTACAAAATACACTTTGGCATATTGAAAGAAAACATAGGCATATTGTTGAAACTGGATTAACTCTATTGGCTCATGCCTTTGTTCCATTTATATTTTGGGATTTTGCCTTTGAAACTGCTGTCTATTTGATAACAAAATGTCATCCAATGTATTGAATAATTCCAATCCTCATTCTTATGCTGCATAAATCTCCTCCGTCTTATTCTTTTGTTCGTGTCTTTGGTTGTCTATGCTATCCTCACTTGAGACCTTACAATCATCATAAAATGTCTTACACATCCTCTCCTTGTGGTTTCTTAGGTTATCCTGACTCTTTTCGGGGGTATAGGTGCATGGACTTACAAGATTAATAAGATATATATTTGCAGGCATGTACGGTTTGATGAGGCATTTTTTCCCCTTTGCCTATTAAGACTGTTTAGCAGGCACCTCCAGTTCCACATGCTCATCCTTGGGTTGAACCGTTTTGCAGCATGTCATGACACGTCAGCTGTACCTGTGGACTCTATACATCAGTTTCGCTGCTCTTGTGGCGTCTAGTACACGGGCACGTGGCCGCTCTATAAAGCCAACCACACGAACTCATTGCCATGACCACTAAAGAGTCGGTCTCGTGCTCCTCCTGCAGAGTCCTAAATGCACAGGTTTGTACTACTGAGCCACTTGTTATACACAGGCAGTTAAGTATCTGGAGTGTCATGAGGCAATGGATCAAGAGTTCAATGCTCTTCTACAGAATCAGACATGGTTCCTAGTTCCTTCTCGATAAGATATGAATGTTATTGGGTATAAGTGGGGTCTTTCGTACTAAACGGTAAGCTGGTTGTTTAATTGAAAGACATAAGGTAAGGTTAGTAGCAAAAGGGTTAAATAAGGTTCCTGGACATGATTTCTTTGATACATTTAGTCCAGTGGTAAAACCCACTACTGTTAGTCTTTGTTTTTATCCTCTATCCTCTAGTTGGGTTATTTAGACAGCTTGATGTTTCATAATGCTTTCTTAAATGGTAATTTGACTAAAACTGTCTATATGCGTCAACCACTTGGATATATTGATTCTCAGTTCCCGCACATTAATGGGCTATATGCTCCGCACCCCCCCTCACGGACCGTGGACTGGTAAACCGTAGTCGCTTACGAGGGGCGTTGAGATTCGAAACAGTGACCTTTTATCTGGCTCTAATACCAAATTGAAGCATGTGCTCCATTTCAACTAAAAGCATAAGCTGATAGTTGGATTGCACATTAATGGCTATATGGCTCACATAGGGCATCAAAGACAAGTGTGTTATTATTTCACTATTCGCATGATTATGTTTTGTGTTCTTGTTGGTTTATGTTGATGATATACTGTGGATGGGAAGTGATCAGAATTTAGTGAATAATCTACTATACTAATAAGGGCCAATAAAATTAGCTCTATAATGGGTAGAATAAATATATTGTCAAATTATTAAATGAAATGAGTGGTTCAGATTGTTCATATTTTAATTTTTGATTGAGATATTCAAATTTATCTTTAATTATATGATTTTATTCCCTTAAAATACCCTTAACTTTTTATGTTAAAAATTATATTCTCTGTTAACTTGGCTCATTGATTTCAATAAGAACAGTCTTAGGTTCGAACTCTCCCAATCAAAGTTGGCAAAATTAAGTTCCTCACTCTATTTTTACTCTTATTTACTCTTATTAAAATTAAATAAATTAATAACTACAACAAATAATACATATGCGTTTCTTTAATTTAGAATTGTGTGTCTACAAAGTCTTTATTAAAAAAAAAAATCATATTCAATAAATTAAATAAGATAAATAATTTCATTAGTTATATATTTGTCTTTATTTTCTCCAATGCAAAGATTCTTTTCATTTAAGTTCATCAATTGATTATATTTACTACATTGTTCATTATCTTCTTTTTACACTATCTTGTAATTAAATATCAAAGTTATAATACAAAAATATGTTATATATTATTTACCAAGTAGTTTATTAATACCATGAAAAAAAAACTGATTGAAGCCAATTATATTAACTACTTGGGGAGATTTTTTGAGAAAGAGAGTATTCAAATAATCCAACAAATTGAAGCAGAAACTTACCTCGTAATATCTTTGGACTACATCATATTTAAAATGTTCAAAATTTTACTACTTTATAATCTTATTCCTTAAACTATGGATTTCTTTATCCACAATAACTCATTCAACGGTTGAACCAAATAAACCCTTATCTTTGGACTACATCATATTTAAAATGTTCAAAATTTTACTACTTTTATATAATCTTATTCCTTAAACTATGGGTTTCTTTATCCACAATAACTCATTCAACGGTTGAACCAGTTTAGGGGAATTACGTGGGAAAGGAAAGGAATTGCAAATTCCATGGGAGATGAATTACTGGAAAGGAAAGGAATTGCAATTCTATGGAGATGAATTACTGGAAATAAAGTGGGAATTTAAATTCCAGTTTTGGTTTACAGGAATTTAAATTCCAGTTTTTTTTTTTGGGAGATGAATTACTGGAAAGGAAAGGAATTGCAATTCCATGGGAGATGAATTACTGGAAATAAAGTGGGAATTTAAATTCCACTACTGGAAAGGAAAGGAATTGCAATTCCATGGGAGATGAATTACTGGAAATAAAGTGGGAATTTAAATTCCAGTGGGGGAAAGGAATTGCAAATTCCATGGGAGATGAATTACTGGAAATAAAGTGGGAATTTAAATTCCAGTGGGGGAAGGAATTGCAATTCCATGGGAGATGAATTACTGGAAATAAAGTGGAAAATTAAATCCAGTGTTTGGTTTACAGAATTTAAATTCAGTTTTTGGAAACACAAAGAGCCAATAACGCCTCCACTGAGACTCGAACTCACAACCTTCAAATGAAGGTCCAACCCGGATACCATTAGACCACATAGTCCTGGTGGTTTACAGGAATATAATTATGGGGATTTCAATTCCAATGTTTGGTATACATGGGAATTGAAAGGGAATAAGTAGTATATAAAGTCAAAAATGTCCATTGTTGTTGTTAGGCTTAATTTTAAGTTAAAAAATGAATGATTAATTTTGACTCATCACTATCTTTTTTTTTCTTCCTAAACTCCCAGGTGGGGACATGAGATTTTAATTCCATGAAAATGGGGGATGCAATTCCATGGAATTGCAATTCCTTTCAACCAAACAAGAGAATTTTGTGGCCTTTGGAATTAGGTGAGAATTAACAGGGCGTTTGGTTGGAGAGGGGGAATTAAGTGGGAATGAAAAATTGCAATTCCATGGGAGATGAATTACTGGAAATAAGTGGGAATTTAAATTCCAGTGTTTGGTTTAAGGAATAGAATTACTGGGAAATTGCAATTTCAATGTGTTGGGTAACATGAGAATTAAAAGGGAATAAGTAGGTATAAAGTCAAAAATGTCCATTGTTGTTGTTAGGCATTAATTTAAGGTTTAAAAAAAAAGGGTAATTTTGACTCATACTTCTTTTTTTCTTCCTAAAATCCCGAGGGGGGGGCATTGGATTTAATTCCTTGAAAATGGAGGAATTGCAATTCCATGAATTTGCAATTCCTTTCAACCAAACAAGAAAAAATTTTGTGTCTTTGAAATTATGTGGGAATTAAGTGGGAAGGGAATTTAAATTCCTTCAACCAAAACGCTCTGTAAGTGGGAAGAGAATTTAAATTCCCTTCCAACCAAACGCCCTGTAAAGGACTGGTATGTTTTTATGTTGAAAATAATATGTAAATGTAATTATATCATTATCTTACGTAGCTACATTTAAAATTCATTATTAAAACTGTCAATGTAGGATAATATAACATCGTAACAAACTTGATGCATTAAAAAGATGCTGAGACTACAACAATGCTGCAATCAATTTGACAAACCTAGAAAATGAAATTTTAAAATAGTCACCGTTGATTCATTCATTGATCCTGTATGTAAAATACTTATTATGCATTCATTAAATATATTAGAACTAATATAAATTTACAATTCATTTCATCTTCTATAATTAACTTGGCTTATATTATTATAGGCAAAATCAACATCAACCTTCACAACAAGAATACTTGGTATATAGGATGTAGTCACTATTTAAAAAAAAAAAAAGTTTATGCACAAAGTGAAAAATATATAATTTAACTCCAAGGTTAGTATGTATCAATTCAAATAAAAAAAAAATTAAAAACAAACAACACACACACACAACACACACAAAATCAAGTACCACACTCATTCCACTAATTATTATAATATGAACTTGAAAATGAACATGTGTAAGATAGATGTGGAAATTATTGATGAAATTGGACTTGCAGGCATCAGTATTCGGACTACTTGCACAGTTATTGTTATTACTATCAAGTAAACAAGTTATGAAAATAGAACAAAGATGTACTACTCATTAACCTTATACAAATATAGTAAATATTAATATTTTATTCAATACTTCCACATGAAACATGTAGGGAAAAAACTATCACTGCAAAATATCAACAGGCTCTTGCAAAATCAAAAGTTCATAGTACAACTAAGATCTGAGTCATATACACAACAAGGAAAATCTGCAGCTTCTTACAACATAATCTCATTGCATGACGTTGTCATCTTTGCTACCAACAATAATCCAATTTCAAATAACACACTACCAAATAATAATAACAATAACAATAACAATAACAATAACAATAATATAACAATAACAATAACAATAACAATAAAACAACAACAACACAACAACAACAACAACAATAATAATAATAATAATAACTAATAATAATAATAAAAAATAATAATAAAATAATAATAAAATGAAGATGAAAACCATGACAATGCTACTCCAAAGAGAATTAAGAATACTTATAAATATTCAAACCAAAAGTAGTGTTATTTAGACTAAGTATTTAGACTATCAATTTACAAAGTTGTAAATATTTATTTTAGTGGCAATTATAATGAATCTCATATATTATCTTACATTCATTACTTTGAGTTACATATTTAAATAAACAAATTCGACATTCGATTATCTATGTAAGAACTTCTCCATATATAATCTTGCATTGATATACTTTCAACTACTTATTTAAATATAAATATTGGAAATTAATCGCGTAAAAATTTAGTGGTGTCTTATATATATATATATTATAGTATAATATATATATATAATATATAATATGGATGCATTTGGGCGTATGATAGAAGTGTGGAGCGCCCCTGCATAGAGATAATGCAAGTTTGTAGCTTGGTTGGCTACTTGTATTCTTTGGTAGCCATCCCTCCCATCATTACCATTTCTTTTTGTTTTATTGTGAGGGAAATTCAAAGATGTGTATTATTGGATAATTAACTAATAAAGGATCACATAATAGTAAATTAATTAACTTAAATTTGATCAGTTCAAATTAATAAAGCTAATAGGCTACGTATTTTCATTGAGAGTCGAATTTTATAACTATGTGATTATCAAGTGAACAACCTGACCAACTTGATTGTGGTTACTCCTAATACATTACTATGAATCATATGAACCCAAACCTCTTCCAACCCAATTGTTATATCATGGATCAGGGTTCACACTGCACTATGGACCTTCGTTCATGTGTTTGCATTTTGTGTTATGACCTTTTTGTGTCTTATAAAATTCTGTACTTTACGAGTATGAATTTTTTTTACCTAGAACAAATTAATAATTGTGTCTTATGTTATGATTTATGTGTCTTGCATTTTGTTGTGAAATTTTGTGTCTGTGAACACAAGTTATGTACCTAAATCATATTTGAAAAATAAGTAAATATATAACATTTGTTATGTCTCTTGTGTAGTTGTGTTATGATTTTTTGTGTTCTTGTGTGTTATGAAATTATGACTTTACGAGTATGAATTTGTATCTCGTCTTTTCATTCAGTTGGGTCCATAATATTATGCTATGTGTCTTGTGTTATGATTTTTTTTTTTTTTTTTTTTGTATTATGTGGGCCCTGATTCGTTATATAAATTGTCTTCCAGCGTTGCAATATATCATCAGACGTTATGCCATGGAATCGTGTTCACCATGAATGTGAACAACGTTCAACGGTGTTAGGTACACCGTTTTTTTTTTTTTTTTTTTCTTAATTAATTGCGTGACTTCTTCTTTATTTCACATTTTGCGGTTCACTTTAATTTGAGGTGAACAAAGATTTCGTACATTCATATAATTATGGAATTCATTGCCTGCACATTCACTTTGGAACCATGCCATACACATTCCCGTCCGAAATCACGGACATTCATAAATTCATGAATCCAATGCCGCACATTCCTTTTGAACCATGCCTCACACATTCACTTTGGAACCATCAGATTATGGAATTTTTCTAGTTACTAGATTATGAATTTTCTGTTATGAGATTAATGAATTTTCAGTAATGAGATTATGAATTTTCTTTATTCGATTATGAATTTTTTGTTATGAGATTTGAATTTCATTACATTCATAATTTCGGACATTCATAAATTATGAATCATGCTATGCACATATCACTTGAACCATGCCTACACATTCTCGTCCGAAATCACGGACATTCATAAATTATGAATCCATGCCGCACATTCACTTTGGAACCATGCCTACACAGTCAACTTTGAACCATGAGATTAGTAATTTTCTGTTATAAGAATTATGAATTTCTTTATGAGATTATGAATTTTCATTTGTGAGATATGAATTTCTGTTATGCGATTATGAATTTCTGTTATGAGATTATAATTTTCATTAAATTCATGAATCTCATAACAGAAAATTCATAATTAATCAACACGCGCGCCGTAACTCTAACATCACGAATTTATTTTTATTTTTTTTGCCTAAACAATAACGTCATTTTGCCTTTTGGTTCACTATCTCGGTGATACACATGCCATGGCATAATTTGCGAAATATCATCATGTTGTTATACCAATTCGGGATATTATACTCTCACAAATTGTGACTCATACTAATCAATGTACATATTACACTTAATATAAAGTAGTTAAAAATATTTTCGAATATGTTGACTTGTAAACTATTTTTAGAAATAGAAAAAGCAAAACACTTATTAGTTGTATTAATTTAGTTTGGGAAAGAAATAAATAAAATTAGACATGACAGCAACTCGTCTATTTTGATGTGATGAAAAGATATTTAAATAAAATAATATTGAAGAAAATTCTAAATAGTCAATTCCACTATTAAATAAAGGTTTTTTTTAGAACAATTTAAAATAAATTGGGAAACCGTAAAAGTTCAAAAGTGATGAAACTTTTATATTAGTGTGTTAAAAAAAAAAAAAAAAAAAAAAAAATCTCGTGATCGAGCGACATAGCTGTGGGCCTCCAAATGAGAGGTCTCAGATTTAAATACCAGCAAGTTCGAGTATTGCCAACACATTATATTCTATATTCTAAACACAAGTTGAACTAACATTAGGCCATTGTTCAATTCAGCATGCAATATATAGCAACCACTCAAGTTGCCCGACCATCTCATGTTTTGACCTACCATGCCTACCCACACTAGGCTCTATTCTGTGTGTGATTCTCACTAATTATTTCTCTACTTCGTCAAATTAATCCCGAACTCTATAAATTCTGACCTACACGTCAGGACCACTACTAGAAGAGCTTTATCTATGCTAATTGATTACTCCCCATTGAGTCTCATGTTATTAACGAGAGTTGGACCCTCGCATTGTCATTGGAAGTAAGAATTTATGTTGATTTTGGTCATTCAACCAAACATATCCTAGCTAGAGCTATATTTATCAGTTTTTAAATTACAGTATATTTGTGTGTCCCAATATTTTGAGTTATATTCTTTTTGTGTAATTTCTAAATTAAAGTTTAAACACTTTCAAAGCAATTATCATGACTAGCTAAAATACCTATAAAAAGAAGAATTTCCCTTCCCAGATGGAACACCAAATGTATGCCGCATCACACAGCATCATGTTATATAAATGAGCTACCAATAGCATATCATGATAACCTCTATCCTACAAACGTTTAGTAGTTAAGGGTCATATTAATTTCAAATATATTTGACGTGACAATATTCCGATTTAAAAATAATCTTATCAAAGCAAAGTTTAAAAAATAAATTACTTAAAATGAAAAAAGTTCAATAATTATTAACTTTTTTTTTTAAATAATTGTACCATTAACAACATGTGCAATTACGTTATTAAACATTCAAATTGTTGAGTTGACATAATACGGTGAATTTTGAAATGTTAACACTTACATAGACATTATGTTGCAATAATGTGTAAAGTTATATTTAAAATTTTACTTTAATTATCAGTTAAAAAAGAAAGAAAAAAAAATAAGAGTAGCTTGGCTATAAAGGTGGCTACCTCCACATCCATGCTTCCTTTTTTCCTTTTGAGACTATTGGTCGATAAAATGAGTCAATTTCGAATATGTAACCTCTCATTTCAAGAGAGTGACAGTTATGGTCGCTTGACCACAAATCTTTGACCCACGCTTCTCAACTAAGCTAGGATTTTATTTAAATAACATAAAAGAGGTTCCTCCTTCTCCAGGTCGATGGAAATTTGGATAGCAACGTGACCTCTTATATATAACATACATATATATATGTATATATATATATAATATTATATAATATAATATATATTTGTGTTGAATATTTAAGGAAAAATAATAATTTTTAAATGCAAGGTGCACTGATACGTATTCTCTTCAAAAATTTTTGGAGGGCAATAGGATAACATAATGTAATTGCACAAAAATTTTCTATTAAATAAATGTAAATTGCATACATTATTATATATCTTTATATTGTTTATAGACTTTATTTGATTTTTGAAAAATAAATATCAAAAATTATAATCATTTTTTTTATAAGTTCTGATATCAAATATCAAAAGTAGTTTATTACATATTCTAAACATATTTTCCTATTCTTATTTTAGAATCAGCACCATAATATTTATATCATACTATAAAATTTCCTTCAATCTTCCCTCTTGACATGTCATTATATAAATTTTTTAATATTTAATTATTTAATTATTTTATTCCAAAACAAATATTTTTAAAAATTTAAATAATCAATTAATTTATAAACACCTATTAAATGAAATTCCAACATAAGAGAGAAAAAAATGATGAAAAAATGTAGAAGGTAAAAAAAAAATCCCATTGAAAAATAATCTGTTTTTATAAACCAGATAAACTTGTCATTTATGGTATGGATTAAGAATTAAGTAAGCAAAATATAATTGGTCAAACAAAATCCAGCAAATTTCATTAAATGGGTTAGGATAATATTGAACGGGGTGCCTGTATGGGGATTATTCATCTCTTTCCTCTCACTGTCGACTCCCTAGAATATATACAATATTTAGTGAAATTAAATAGTTCACCAATAAATTAACTTATTTTTTTTAAATATTCAAATAATAAAGTAGACTCGTTTTTAACTGGAAATCAGTCAATTTAATGAAGCTTAATTAATAAATATATATAAAAAAATTATTTTCAAGTCAACTGTAAATATTTTGAAGTAAATTTAAAGAGGAGAAGTTACATTTTCTATTGCCCCCACCTCCCCCATCCTAAATGGAATCAGACTTAAAATGAAATTTACGTGACCAAGTGAGATACTATCTGGACTTCTTTTTTTTTTTTTTTTTTTTTTTTTAAATCTATTTATACCTCTTACATTTACCATTATTAATATTTAAATAATCTACTAAATCACAATAATCGTATTAATGACCCGTAATTTTCGTACAAATTGTTCTTATAAAAATCGCAAAGACAAATTAAATTACATGAATTTCCGAAAGTTATACTATACATTTGTTTGGACAAAAGTTTTAATACAATTATTATTAGTTTAATATTAAAAAATAATTTTTTTCCCTAACCACACATATTTTACTCCTCGCTAAATTTATTTTGTAGACACCTCTATTGGTGGGACACTTGCGGGCCTGGAAATTTAAGGACTTAAAGCTGCTCCATACCCAAAACTAATGATCGAACTCTTAAGTTTTGGTTAAGTACGGATGAATCCCGTTCATGGCAAATTGTTGTGTGGACCATGGTCCACACAATGTTATGGTAGACTATAACAAAAAGTATATTTTTAATATACTAAATGTACATTATTTTTGTATTGAATGTATATTATACAGTATAATGTACACTTAGAACAAAAATAATGTACATCTCCTAAATACAATGTACATTATTTTTATACTGAATGTACATTATTTTACAATAGACAAAATATGGTTCATACAACTTGTGTGGACTATGTTCCACGCAATACTGATTGTCCTTTCATTCAACACACTCCGCAGGTTTTTACACTAATTTTTAGATATATGTGAGAGTGTGAAACTACAAGGTAAATTCAATAAATAAATAAAAAAAAACATAAATATTATGGTGGACAATAAATTAATAATTAATACAAAGTTTTGTTATATGCTTTTTTTAATTTTTGTTAACACTTGTAATCACAATTAACTTGCTTCCATCCCCCTTTCTCTGTGTATATATATACACATGCATAGAGCTCATGCCCTATCATCTCTCTCTCTCTCTCTCTCTCTCTCATAAGTAGTTACTCTGTTTCGATATACAACCATGTTTTCTAGGGACACTGCCCGTACTGTTGTTGGTATCATCGGTAGGATTATTACATTATTTATTATATTCCGCTATTTTTTAAGGTTTTGGTTTGTATATGTTAAGTATACTTATTAGATATATATATAACTTAAAATGATTGAATCTGGTACAATATCTGATGTAATTATAAAATTATTTTTTTATTATATTTTAATGGATTTTATTCATTTTCAGGGAACGTGATTTCCTTCATCCTGTTCTTGTCACCCGTGTGAGCTATATTTTTCCCCTTTTTTTTCTGAAAAAAAAAAATAATAAGTGAACATTTATTAATTAATTAATTAATTAAATTCAGGCCGACATTTGTGAAGATATGGAAGAAGAAATCGGTGGAGCAATTCTCGGCGGTGCCGTACCTGGCGACGTTCGCGAACTGCGCGCTGTGGGTACTGTACGGGCTGCCTATGGTACACCCCCACAGCCCGCTGGTGGTGACTACAAACGGCATCGGCTTCGCCATCGAGGTCGTCTATCTCCTCCTCTTTCTCATCTTCTCCGACGCCAAGAAGCGTCTCAGACTACTCTTCATCATCGTCTCGAGATCGTCTTCGTCGCCGCTCTCGCTGTCCTCGTCCTCACCTCGCCCACACCTGGAAACTCCGCTCCGCCATTGTTGGTAGCATTTGCATGGTCGGTAACATCATGATGTATGCCTCTCCCTTGGCCGTCATGGTAATTTCTCCCTCCATTCTCAATTTCCACATTTCTTCCATATTCTCACTGGTTACTTTTCATAAGGAAATGAGTATAAGATTTCAAGTTTCAGTCTTTTTTTCGGTGTAAACCACACATTGTGGTCGGGTCTTTTCCTTTAAGGGATGGTGTAACGGTGAAAGGGCATTGGTGACGTAATGTAATGATAATGTTGGACACGTGTTTGCTAACTAGGTGTTGTACGTGGCACGTTGCAGTCATAGGTTTTGCACCGTGTTGAATGTATATAACATGAAATGGTGGTAGGTTGTAGGTGAGGATGGAAGAGTAAATGATAGATAAATGATAAATGATAAATGATAAATGATAAATGTTGGGTTTGGTTTTCACAGAAATTGGTAATCAGTACGAAGAGCGTGGAGTACATTGCCGTTTTTTCTTTCTTTGTTTTCGTTTGCCAATGCTGTCAGCTGGACTGCCTATGGCCTTCATTCGCATCGACCCCTATATTCTGGTAATTATTACTTTTTCCTTTCCTTAAATAACTAAAACTTAAAAGTAATACAAACTTATTGGGTTTCTTTCTTTCAGGCACCAAATGGAATGGGAGGACTACTTGGGCTGGCCCACTCATTTTGTATGCATTGTACTACAATTCTACAAAGAGGATTATTGCTGAGAGAGAGGCAAAAGGAGAAGTGGGGTTGGCCCAGGAAGGGAGACACCAAAGTGCCCAATAATGAGCCTTGAAATTAACTCAGGATTCAAGAAGAGGCTATAATCCCTATTTTATATTTTAGAAGAAAAAAGGGGAAATTGTCTATTCCTTTCTCCCAGTTCTATCTTTTTGTTTTTCAGTGAAATGAACTCGGTTGCAAGTCAGGGTTTAAACCTCAAACAATCATGTGCTAAATGTTGTGGTACACCAGATTATAGTCTTGAATTTTATATTGAATTTTTATGAAAAGCATATAGAAATGAGAAAACCACCAAAAGTTAATGGGAATAAAGGGTGTGCTAAATGTAGAATAGAAATACAGCATGAATCACTCATCACTGGGCTTTGTCCTCCTGCTTCTGCTGCAAGTACCTACAAAAGGAGGAAGAATATTTAGGACACCAGACATGGCCAAAATATGTTAATCTGAGATGGTAAGAGATCCACGCTTGTAACCACAAGGTGACAAGATCACGAGTTCAAATTCTTGTCACCTTGGTTTGAGCCAGTCAGCTATGGGTAACCTACATGTACGGCTCGCTAGTTTACTTGTGGTCCTTTGCCTGTTAGGATCACAATGCAGGTTTACTTACACCCAAAAAAGTTGTGGGGTTTCATTTACTCTGAGAGAATGGAACATTCTTCATTTAGGAATATCCATAAATCATTAATTCAGGCTTGGTGAAAATACTTTTATCCATCTCAATTCTCAACCAAGATTATCTAATGATTCTGATATTGATTCATCACCAAGAAACACAATCTTTGTTATAGTAACAGATTCTTACCCCTGACCCTTTGCCCAACGAGATAGTTGATAGAGCTGCACACACTCGTTTGAGGCATGGCATGCCAAAAGCAGATAGTTGCGAGGCTGGACCATCCATGCAAACCTCATGAACAATGCAGAATATACACACATTGCTGCAACACCAATCAAAAGGGAATATTAGGCTACTCTAAATCACGGGCTGCACATGCTCTTCCTTTCAGGTGAGATGTATCTACCTGAGGTCATGTTTCCAGATATCATTTCTGGTGGCTTCTGTGTGTCCACTAATCCCTGCAGTGCCCATTAACATAATCAACAAAAAGTAGAATGAAGTAGCCAAAATTTTGATTTAGTATCTCAGATGGAGAAACACACCGCTACAACAAATCCCCAGTTAGCAACAGGACCCCAGAAATGAGTTGTTTTAGGGCCAACAGGGCTGTTCAAAAATGCTCTAAAGGAAGCCATAAGGACACACTGCTCAACAATCCACCACAACTGTTAGAATGTAAACCCAAAAACGAAACAAATGAAAAGAACAGTTGTAAATGAAGAAAATGGAATCACAACAACAGCAAGAAAAAAAAAAATAAGAATGTGATGCAATGCAACAAAAGCAAAAGCAAAGCCATATTCTTGTGTCCAGAGGGCTGATGGCTACTGTGCAGTGTTTTGGTCAAAAGTGATAACCTTGGCCATAGACATCCAAATGCTACTGTGTTTGCTGCATCTGAAAGCTAAGAGACAGACCTCTCCAATGTATATGAATAATTACCTAATTCACATTCATCTGATTGCTATCCTCATTCAAAGTGATGACACCTTGAGATCATGTTTTGGTGTTGAACTGTACAAGTCTCCTAGTTTTTTATGAAAGAATAAAATGGGAAGTCTCTGAGTTCCTTTATTAGTAGTGTTTTGTGTTCCAAATTCCCATTTGCCCTTCTACTTTCCCACCCATTGGAATACAAGATTGTGAGTTTTGCAATCAAAGAAGACAATAGATTCTTAACAAACATAGATTATGGCCCTGTTTGGTAACATAGTTAGCTTATCAATCAATTTTGGTTTATTAAAGCACTATTAGCTGTTTGATTTGGTTAAACAACCAATATAAGTGTTTGATTAATTAGATTTTTTGTAACAGCTTATTGCTCCAAAACGCTAAAAATTACAAATTTATCAACTTTTTGAGAAAGTCATTTTGCATATAATCAGCTATCGGCTAACAGCTAATTTACAAAACATTTTTCTACAATCCGCTAATGCTATCAACTAGTCAAAATTACTAACTCAATCAGCTAAGAGTATTGGCATAACCATACTTTAGGAACGTTATGCTGTGGCAACCGTGCCCACCTTGAAAGGTGGGCACGGTTCCAGATTCATAATTTTTATACTGTAGATTCATAATTTCTATACCGTAGATTCATAATTTAAATACAGTAGATTCATAATTTTTATACAGTAAATTCATCATTTCTATACTGGCAAATTCATAATATTTGTAATGTAGATTCATAATTTCTAAACTGCATAGTTATCAAATTATGAACAATATAGTTCTGTGATTTGTGAATACAGAGTTCAACAATTGGGAATATCGAAAATTATGAACATATAGCTCTATAATTATGAATATATATTTATAAAATTATGAACATGTAGCTCTATCACATGTTCACAACCTAATATTGTAGATTAATAATTTTTATGCTGTAGATTCATACTAAAGACGAAACAATGCTATTGTGAAGAGAAAAACGGCAACAATATAGAAATTATGAATCTAGAATCGTGCCCACCACAGCATAATTTGCCATAACTTTATTGCTAGAAACCAGTGTTAAAAATCACAATATGATTATATTTTGTAATTGTTCTCGTGTTGAAACATCCAACAATTCTCTGATCTTTACCATACCAAATCATGTTACACCATTAGAACAACAAACACCTATACAGCGATAGCACACACCATTAGTCCATTACTGACAAATTTTGAATAATTGTATAAACTTCAGTTTCATTTTTTTCAAATTCCACTGAAATACAGAAATGGTGTCAATTTACAGAACCTGAAATCGGAACTAACGCATAACAGAGTTTTCGTCTTCCCCAACACAATCGCAAACTAGGGATGAATATACGATTCAAATACAAAATCTGTAAACCAATCTAAACAATTAAGTCTACTGCATATAAATCTATATATCCCTAAAACAAAATAATAAATAATAATAATACATAATAATAAAATAATAATATATAATAAAATAATAATATGTATACAAATGAATATCAGTACCTTTGACTAAGATCGATCGATTACTGAAGATGCTGCAAAAATGGGTTGGAGAGCTGAAGATGTGTAGAACAGAAGAAATAGAAGGAACCAAAAAAAAAAAAATGTTCCTTTCAGATCAGAGTCAGGTTTGGTGGTCGCGGAAGGCGGAGCGAGATAGCAGCCGTCGAGAGGGCATTGATTTTGGTAGATGCGACCACCTAGAGTCTTTGTAGTCTTCCAGTAAATATGTGCCACGTTGCAAATGTATTGTACAGTTTTCATTTTCACCACTAAAGATTCTGTAGATATCATTCAAACACTTACGCGGCATTTGGTTGGAGAAAAAGGAATTGCAATTTCGATAATTATTTGTTAGTATATAATGGCAATGAGTCACACAATAATATATTGGGAAGAAAGATTTTTTAGGAATTGGGGGGCATGTTAAAATTTCAGGATTTGTTTTTATATAATAGTATAGATTAGATAGATGTGCAAAGAGAATTGTATTACACAATTTTATAATTTTAAATAGAATTTTTACCCAAAATTATTGTACGAATGGAAAAAGTAGAAATCAATATATTTTTATTGGAAGAGACATTTTTTAGGAATTGGCGGCAAATTAAATTTCAGGATTTTGTTTTTATATATAGTATAGATTAGATTAGATTGCAAAAGGGAATTGTATTACACAATTTTATAATTTTAGAATAGAATTTTTACCCAGAATTATTGTACGAATGAGAAAGTAGAAATCAAATATTTTATTGGAAGAGAGATTTTTTTAGAAATTGGGCGGCAAGTTAAAATTTCAGTATTTTGATTTATATTATAGTATTAGATTAGATTAGATGTGCATATGGAATTGTATTACACAATTTTATAATTAGAATAGAATTTTTACCCAGAATTATTATACGAATGACAAAATAGAAATCAATATATTTTATTGGGAAGAGAGATTTTTTAGGAATTGGGCGGCAATTAAAATTTCAGGATTTTGTTTTATATACCTACTATATACTAATATATATACTAATATAAGAGCCCAAGAGAGTTAGGCTATAATGGGTCGGTCAAATTTTGTAATCAAATGAATGGCTCAGTTGATCAGATTTAATTTTTCCTTAAGATTTCTTAGTTTATCCTTAATGAATATGATTTTCCGTTAACTTTTCCGTTAAATATTATCTTTTCCGTTAATTTATGTTTGTTCACCGTTAACTTACTCATTGATTGCAATTAGAAAGGTCTTAGGTTTGAATCTCATCCCAATCAAAGTTGGCATAATTATACTCTATTTTACTCTTATTAAATTAAATAATAATTTAGTAGCTAAAACAAAAAATAATACATATGCATTTCTTTATTTTAGAAATTATGTGTTACAATGTCTTTATTCAAAAAAATTATTCATTATCAATAATTAAATAAGAGAAATAATTCATTAGTTATATTGTCTTTATTTTCTCCAAATATAAAATTCTTTACATTCAAATTAATCAATGATTAATTCGCTACATATATTGTCTTACAATTTCTTTATTAAAAAAAAAATCATATCAATAATTAATATAAGAGAAATAATTATTATGCTATATTGTCTTATATTTCTCAATGTAAAAATTCTTTACATCAAATCATCAATTGAATATATTCACTACATTGTCTATTATCTTTTTTTGTATTTTAATTAAATATCAAAATTATAATACAACATAATGATATATATTTATTTTACCAAGTATTTTATTAATACCATGAAAAAAAAACAAATTATATATTATATATATATATATATATATATATAATATAAAAAAGTCAATCATAATTAACTACTTGAGGGAATTAGTGACAAAGAGAGTATTCAAATCACACAAACAAAATTGAAGTGAGAACTAACCCTCGCAAATTTCTTTGTTTACAACAGTAGTTAGCGGTTAGCGCTCAGATTTATATTAGCGATCTTGACCAGCGAATATTCAAAGGTTGGTATAAAAGATATTTGAAAAAATTAAATGTTTAGCATAACATGTAAAAATGACCTAAGGTTTACATATAATAATAAATAATAATAATAATAAAATAATAATAAAATAATTAATAATAATATAATAAAATAATAATAAAATAATAAAATTGTTTTAAAAAATTATTAAATTAACCAAATCATATTTAATTAATTGTCAGATTATTGCAAAAAATGTATCAATCACACAACAAAATTGAAGTGAAAAATACCTCGCAAAGTCCTGTTGGCATCACCTGTCTAGCTCTTCAATATTAGTATATATTTAATATTTATGCCCTAATTTTATTTGCTCCCCCCTTATGTCCCGTCTTTTGGTTTCAAAACCATACCTTATACAATTATTATATGACAATTATAATCAATTTGACCATAATATTTTGATTTGTAAACTTAGAATTACCTATCTAAATACGCAAATTCAACATTCAATTATCTATGCATTAAACAAATACATATATCTCATGCATCGATATATTTTAAAGTTATATTTTAAAATAACATTGGGCACTTATCTCACATGCGCAAATGCGCGTAATAAAAACTAGTATATAGATATATACCTAAGGGGAAATCGCATTTTTGCCTCAATTGCTTACCCGTTCTACAAATGTGGATCCCTCATTTTCAACTTTATTCAATCGGTCCTTTCAAAACTTTAAACCATTGTCAATTAGTTTCCCGGCAGAATTCTCTTCAAACCATAGTAAATCCATGGGTTTTTTAAGTAATTTTCGCAACTATCCCTTAGTTAATCCCATCTACACCACAATTTACCCCAAATAAATTACCCCAAATTCCTCTAGCCAGTCAGCCCCAAATTCACTCCGCAGTTATTCAGAAGTGCATTTCTTCAACTACTGCAAACTCTGCGATTACCATTCATCACTACTGCAAACCTGGAACGAGGACGAGGACAACGACAGGAGAACGGACGACGAGGCACAGAGCACGAGCATGTCCATCAAAACACCTTACCTCTGATGTCAGTAGAGTGGATC
>VALG01015519.1:0-13914 GCA_009835305.1 Ipomoea purpurea | reverse complement strand
ACCTTCGAGGCCAGATGGAAAGCTGGGTTTGGAACAATTAAACCATCTCTCCAACCGTCAGCCCATGTTAATCCCGACACCGTCATTGCTCGTTTGTCGGCCGACCGAACCCATTGTGGCCGAGGGAAGGGAGAACTGAGGGAGAGTCTTGGGTGCCCCGAGGCGGGACCATGCGCTTGGACGTTCCTAAGTTCAACCGTGAGGACCCTTAACAATGGTTTTTTCATATACAAGAATATTTTCGATTATCATCAAACGTCGGAACCGCAACGACTCACAATAAGCAGGGTTCTGTTTAGAAGGGTTGCATTGGAGTGGTACCGGTGGATGAAGAGAAACCAATTAATATTTGGGTGCATGACTTCCTAGAAAAACTTCAGCAACGATTTGGAGCCTCACATTTTGAGGATCCTTTGGCTATGTTTGGCAAAAGCTAGTGCAAACTAGTACTGTGGCAGAGTTTCAAGCAACCTTTGATGAAAATTATGAACAAGGTGACCGGAGTTACAGAACAACAACTGGTGTCTTTCTTTGTTGGGGGCTTGAAACCGCACCTTAAAAGAGAGTTCTTAATGGCCAAACCAGGAACTTTGATGGCATCATTTTCCTTGCTAAAGAATACGAAGCTCACCATGACGAGCTTCTTATAGAATGTCGCGCGGTCAATCGGGGCAATCCACGATTCCCGGTCTCGGTCGGGAAACAGAAGAGTGTTCTCAGTGGTATACAACGCCAATCTCAGGGGGATTCAGCGCCAACGAGATCACCTTTGCCACCTCCATTAAGTGATGCAGCAAAAGGATGTATTTACCTTCACCTGAACACACCACCAAAGGAGATTCTGGATCACCTTTGGGCCCATCAAAAAATATAGTGCTGCTGAGTTATGAGATAGGAGAGACAAGGGCTTATGCTTCCATTGGATCAGAAGTATACCCAGGCCATAGATGTCGGGGTCGTTTCCTATTGCTCGTGGGAAATGATGATGCAAGTGATTTGCACGGAGAGAGCAAATCGTGGATGATACCAACTGATGATGCTTTAGTAGCAGGAGACGTGTCTATACTCAATACTTTAGCTGGCCAGGGGGAGTCCACGATCTTTACGAATTTTTGGTACCATTAAGCGATCATCATGTGTTGTTTTGATCGATAGTGGGAGCACCCACAACTTCATCAGCCCTTCAGTTGTTGAGAAGTTACACTACTACCCACAGAGGCTATTAAACCATTCCATGTCTACATCAGAAATGTCGATACTCTCATGTGCCAGTACATTTTCCCAAAGGTAACCATTTGCATGTAGGGGACTACGTTCACGTTGGATTTAAATTGTCTTACCAATAGTCGGGCCTGGGGATTGTATTGGGTGTGCAATGGTTGCAAAGCCTAGGGTAAAATTACGCATGATTACTCAAAAACTGACAATGGAGTTCACAACAGGCAGCAGAAAATAGTTCTTCAGGGTGATAGCGGCCTTGTTAGTCAACCTGTCTCCTTCCATCAACTACACAAGTCTTGGTTGACAAAAGAAGGGTGCAGGATGTTTATCTACTATACCCATTGCAGTAGAAAAATACACCTGGGGCTATTGAAAATTCACCGGACATAGCTACATTGCCCGAAAAATTTCAAAAATTGCTTTAAGAGTTCCACATAATTTTCAAGCCTCCCAAATCTTTGCACCTCTCCGGCACATTGACCACAAGATCCACTTGCTTCCCAACACTAATCATGTCAACGTTCGCCCTTATCAATACCCCCACTTCTAAAAATCAGAGATAGAGCGTCTGGTGAAAGAAATGCTTGATCAGGGAATTATTCGCCCAGCCGAAGCCCTTTCTCTTCCCCTGGTCTTACTGGTCAAAAAAAAAAAAATGGGACTTATCGATTCTGTGTTAATTACCGGGCATTGAATGCCATTACCATCCGAGATAATTTCCAGATACCTACAGCAGATGAACTATTTATGAGCTAGGCGATGCGTTGGGTTTTCTCTAAATTGGATTTACGTGCTGGGTACCACCAAATACGGGTAGCTGACGAGGACATATTCAAGACGACATTTCGAACTCATGAGGGACATTACGATTCCTAGTTATGCCTTTCGGCTTAACAAATGCTCCGTTTACCCTTTATAGGGCCGCCAAAAAATATGCTTAATTACAACATTTCTTAGAAAGTTTGTTACGGTCTTTTTCGATGATATCCTAATTTATAGTAAAAAGCTTGGATGATCATTTTCACCACGTTCAGCAGTTTTCACTATTTTGAGATGTAATCAGTTTTTTTGAAGATGTCCAAAGTGCAGTTTTCTGTTAGACACTATTGAATTCTGGCTGTGTATGTCAGCTAGTGGTAGTATTAAAAATGGACCTCGGCAAGTGGGAATCAACTCGGTGAACTAGCCTGTTCCGGCCACAACCAAGGCAATGAGAGGGTTTGCTCTCAGGTTCTGGATCTTTCTGGACATTAATTTTTTCTCCGATTCAAGTCCTAGCATTGATTATATATCGATGTTCTATCTATTATTAATGATTTGAAGTGCCTTAAATGCTATGGGCGCGTTTCTCCCTCATCACGATCAGATTGTTTCTTGTACCAAAAAATAATATTTCCTGGAAACCCGAAGCCGATTTAGATTCGAGATCCGCTATATCAATAAATCGATGTGATAATATCTCATATGTATTTATAGGCCTTCTGGACTGTTACTGTGCTATTTTGGTTAGTTTCTTTTTCGAACCTCTCTCCCAAAATTATATACTTAATACCAATTTGACAGATACTGAGGTTGAAATGCTGGTCAATCACTTGGATAGGTGCTTCCTGTCCTCTTCAGCTTCAATGGAGTGCAGTAAGTGAGTGTTGATCATCGTAATTTAGTGTTAATCTTTGAGTAGACGAAAACATAATATGGTTTCGGCTCAGGCAATTGATTTTTGTCCAGCAATTACACTCTTGCGCTTAATATCTTTTAGTCGTTGATATAGTATTAAGCATAATTGAGTAGACCATAGAGCTGGTTCTAGAAAGTAGGTGGTGCAACCTAATATGTATTTGTATTTGGTGGGTCTACAACAGTTTCTATGTATATGTTATTCATAAGTTGGTTCATTGAAATTCTTGTCTCGATGATAGAGCATTGCTGTATCTGCAAGATGTAAGAAGTGTGGTCAGGAGGTCGAAAGCATCAGAAGTATATAAATAACATATAATTATGGGTATACGATTAATGCGTTTGCCTTAGGTCGATATAATGAGTTTAATATCCAGGATATAAAATATCAGTGAAATGATTGTGTAACCAATTGCCCTACACTGCTTCGTCTCATTGTTTTTGTGACCAATCAGTTTTGTGTTAAGTCAACAGTGCCCCAGTTTTTGAGGACTTGCAGTGGTATAATACTGCGGTTCAGAAGGGATTTAAAAGAATACAAAACCGCATTGAGTGCAAGGGTCAATTGTCGGCTGATTTTACCCGGGTGTAATGGAATTTTATTTTTTTCGCGCATAGTGGGACTGATATTAGCCCAACATCGAAGTTAAAACATCGTGCTACTACATGAATTCCATTCTACCAAGATGTCCGGCCACTCTGGGGTTAAACGTATTGTTACGTCTGCGAGCATGTGTACTCTATTGGCCCAAGATGCTGTCAAGATGTAGAAGCCTTTTATTGCTTCGTGTTTGACTTGCCGCAGGACAAAATACTCACACCACATGCTCCTTGGCGGGTTGTTGCAACCTCCGATTCTCTCGACCGTTGTTGTGGGACGAATTAACAATGGATTTTATTGTTGGCCGTACCTCCATCGCTTGGGGTTTACAGTCCATCATGGTGGTCTTTGATCGGTCACTAAAGTACGCGCACTTCGGGTCACTGCCCACTCATTTTAATGCGTTTCGTGCAGCCCAGCTCTTCAGTGATATTGTAATCAAACACCAGGGCTTCCCCAGAATTATCACATCGGACCGAGATTCCACCTTCCTGAGTATTTTTTGGAAAAGTCTCTTTGAGCTTAGCGGTACTACCCTTAAGCATAGTACAGCCTACCACCCTTAGACGAATGGTCAAACAGAGGTGGTGAACAGAGGTCTTGAACAGCACCTTCGCGCGTTTGTGCACCATCAACCGAAATCGTGGTTTAAGTTCTTCGTTGGGCCGAATTCTGCTATAATTCTTCATATAATCATAGTATACAAATGAGTCCCTTTCAGGCTTTGTATGGACGTGCGCCACCGGTGATCCCTCATTACGTGCGAGATTCTACAAACATTCATTCATTGTATGAGATTTTATTAGAACGTAATGAATTTCTTAAGATGCTTGAATCAAATTTGTTGAAAGCGCAACCCCGCATGACACAGATAGCAAATCGAAAACGACAAGAGGTAGTCTATGAGGTTGGGGACTTTGTGTAGTTAAAATTACAGCCGTTTCGTCAACAGTCTATAGTAAGGCGTATATCTCCTAAGCTTAGCGCTCGTTTCTTTGGCCCTTTCGAAATTTTGAAACGGGTGGGTCCTGTGGCGTATCATCTACGCTTGCCAGCAGAAGCAAAAATTCACCCCGTGTTCCACATTTCCCTTCTTAAGTCGTATCGTGTGTCAGAACTAGAGATTACTCGCCCATTGCCAGGTGATGTCATGGAACAAGGATTGCCATCCCCATTGACTGTGTGTAGTAGTCGCACTGTCCTCGTTAATGGGCAGTTAGAGACTCAAGCGTTGGTTCATTGGGTTGATAGTCCCCCAGAAGATGCAATTTGGATTCCAGTCTCTATATTGACCGACACATTCCCGGACTTTCACCTTGAGGACAGGGTATTTTTGGGCACCCGGGGTAGTGATACAACCGTGAATAAACCCACAGAGAATGTGGAAGCACTTAATGAGATACGTGGCAAAGGGAGCGTCATTGGTGAACAGAGACCGCAAAGAACCCGTAAGCTTCCGACACGCTTTGAAGACTTTGTGGTAAGTTGAGTTTCCACGTAGTATTAACAATAATATTTCTGTTGAGGCCTTGCTAGTTTGTAGCAGGATCGCTTGAATGTAATAAACGCTAGTTATAAAGAGAGTGTAGCAAGTTGATGAAAGTGGAGGGAGAAGTAGTTCATTCTTGAATACACTTCCATTACTTCCTTCTTCCCCAATCATTTTTCTTGTGGAGTTTTGTATTTTTTTTCGAGGAAAAAAAACACGATCAATACAAACGCAGGGCGGGTGTATCATGTACATCATATGTATTTCCATTTATTTTATAGCACGATCGATACAAACGCGGGGCGGGTGTATCATGTACATCATATGTATTTCCATTTATTTTATAGTAGTTGAAGCATGTGCTCCATCTCAACTAAAAGTCTAAGCTGATAGTAGGATTGCACATTGATGGCTCTATGCTCACAGGTTCATAATGTTACTTCTATATGTTAATAAAAACAAAGCTTAATGTATATAAATATTACAGTAAGTAATAACTTTATGTACCTACAGATTTATTTAAAAATATATATATCAATATGGATGTCATTCAAAAGATCTTAATTAGAGTTTTTAATGATATATTTTTATACATTAATTTTATTTTTATAAAAAAAAAAGAAAAAGAAAATCAAATTGAAATTAACATAAAATTACTATATGAAATAAAAGTGTAATTAATTTTATAAAACCCAAGTGTAATTAATTTTAATTTTAAATGACATTTTTGTCTAAATAATTGATATTACACATATACCCCTAAGTTTTGGAAAGAAAACCTTTCCAGGCACTTTTATCATATATATATAGAGAAAATTTCAATTTTGGTCATATGACTACAGGGGCTTTGTTAATTTTAGCACCTGGCTTTCAAAAGTGTCAATTAGTACCTTGAGTAGTAATTTGTCAATTTTGGTCACTTCGGCCAAATTACCGGCTAAATTTCGCAGAAAAAAAAGACGATTTTACCAGAATTCAAAAGACATTTTGCCCCATCAAATTATAGAGTAAATGAAGTATGTTTTTCGGCGAATTGACGGCAAATTTAACCGAGTGACCAAAATTTTGATTAAAATTGCATAGTCAAGGACTAAATTAACACGTTTGAAAGTCCGGTTGCTGAAATTAACAAAACCCATATAGTCATATGACCAAAAAATTGAAATCCCTCTCTCTCTCTCTCTCTCTCTCTCTTCTCTATATAGTATTAATAGTATAATAACTATATTATATTAGTATATAATATATATATATATATATATATACTATATATAATATATTAATTTTTTTTTTTTTTTTTTTTTTTTTATAAACAAAACATCCCGACTATAGTGATTTTCCAATTCGCCTAAACGACTTTGGTACCCTAATATCGTCCCCAGACTTTTGTGTTTCGCTCAATTTAGTCCTCCATTTGTTATTCGTCAAATTGGTGTTAAATAAAGGACAATTCAAGGGTTTTACATGTCAATAATTGACTTCTTTACTTTCAACTTGTGAAGTGCGAAATGTCTTTCTTGTACAATTACACGCCAGAATTACTCCCGGACCTGCAAATCAAATTTATATTCGCAGTTTTAGGAGTAATTCTGGATAATTCGTAAAAAAAAGAATTTCACAGTTCACATGTCTATGGAGTAACAGAGATCCAATATTAAAATTACTGAATTGCCTATTATTTAACACCAAATGGACAGAATAACAAATGAGACTAAATTTGAGCAAAAACACAAAGTCTGACAAATTGAGCGAAACACAAAAGTCCTGGGACGATATTTAGGTTACCAAAGTCTTAAGGGACGAATTGATAAAAACCTACTATAGTCGGAGGATGATTTGTATTAACTCAATACTAGTATATAATATATATAATACTATATAATATATAATTATATATATATAATATATATACATATACTATATACATATATTACATATATACGTATATACATATTACCAAATATATATATATATATATATATAATATATATATATATATATACATGGATATGATATTATATATAATATATATATTATATATATATTATATTATATATATATATATTATATATATATAATATAATATAGTATTATATATATATATATAATACATACATTATTATATATAATATATACTGATGTATATATATACATGTATATATGTATTATACATGTACGTTATATATATTAACATGTTATACATGTATATACTGATATTTCCGTATTATATATAACTTTATATATATATACCTATATATGATATTTAATAAATATCTATTGATTTATTACTACAGTATATATATATTTTATACTATATACTTACAACTTATATATATAGTTTATATATAACTAGCTTTACACTATAGTTATAACTTTTATATTATCTCAATTGATTTTCAATATATAGACAGAAGGTACTTTTAGGGTTCTATGAACCTCTATAATCCCATAATCAAAATTGACAATAATTAGTATTATAACTGCTATAAGATAATATATGTGAGTCTTATATGTTATATATCTCTATAGTATATACCCATCTACCAAACAATAAAAAATTATATATATTAACATATTTAATATGCACTATTATTAGCTTCATATAAATTTACATATAGAATATAATACTTTAATTAGTGTTCATTACAATACTAATATATAACATATCATAGCATTTCTTATTCATAAAAAAAATATATATTTATATAATTTTTAATTTACTTCATACATATATTAATCAATATAATACATGATTATACATAAATAAATACATGTAAGATCGAAATTACTAATTCCATTAGTTATATATTTGTATTTATTATTGTCTACAATATAAAATAATGTAATTTTAATTCAATATTATATAATATCAATATTTATGATATGTTATTATTGTTACTAGCTATGTATTATTCGACTTGTCTAATACTACTGTTAATATGTACTATGGCAATAGTGTGTTTTATATTATTTAAATAAAACAAATATATCTATAATATTATCAATAAATTAGGGTTAAATGAGACATTATATAATAATTAGTATATTTTTTTTTAAACAGTTGGTATTATTTGTCTTTATAATTTCTCCAATGTTAACATAATTCATCATTAATTGATTATATATTTAATTTCTTATAAACTGTACATTGTCTTATTAATCTTTTTTGTGCACTATTTTTTTAATTAAATAATCAATTATTAAATATACAAAATAATGTCAATATTATATTTAATACCAAGTATTTTATTAATAATACCATTGTAAAATAATAATTTATAAAAAAATATATATATATTTAAATTAAATCCATACTAATCATGATAAAATCCTTTAACTTGTTATTACAGTGAATTTGTTGAATACTTCCCTATATGTCCTTTTCATTTTAAATTTTATATACACTGCTTATACATATTCTACATTAACTACATTTGACTCGTAGGTACTTAGGTTGAATCCTCATTCCCAATTAATAACGTTTACACTTGAATGGATTCTATAGTGACTAAAAACACCACTAACCTTTACATGTCAAACGGTGTAAAGCTCCGGTATATATACATTACATGTAATACATACATACATATAGTGATTAATATTTTGAGCTATATATATATATATAGTATATATATATATATATATATACCTCCTACATATATATATAATAGATCTCCTATTTAACATGTGTACTTTTAACGTATATAGCCAGGTATTACTGTGATACATATATACATATACATATACATATTATATATACATATATATATATATAATATATACCGAACGATATAGATATGATAGTAGTTGGAAAATGGAAAGTTAGAGCGTCAATCTCCCTCCTTCAACATGAACTAGAAAGATTAGTAGGGTATGGTAATTATAAAACGGTAGGTAAGATTATAATCAATGTATATCGAATACAATGTCATGTGGAGGGTTGTATAGAAGCTCCGATGACAATCTGCCCGGGGCGTAATATTCACGGTGAAGTTCAAGCGTTATGGTATTACATGTCTGGCCTATACATGTACATCCCTTCAGGTAATGACAACGCCGTGACAATAAATATGTGGGCGAGAATTTAGGGCGCTGGTGAGTTAGCTGGCCAGAATTGCAGTTGTTATATGTGGCTTGGGTCAAACACGGCTTATATAGAGATATATATTAATGGATACTAATTATGAACGCAAAAAACTGATCATCATATTACTAATGTTATAGTAACAAGTTTGTGACTTTCGTGCAGTGTCAGAGCGTAAAGGAATTTCATATTCCACTTGTTTTCCTAGATAGACATGCCGTACGCTCATTGCCGATAAGCAGATTATCTTATGAGGAGCTTCTTTTACCAAGGAGGCTATATATATATACATGTAACTATATTTGAGGGATAATGCCATGCTAAAATCTATACGACCTAGGTACAAGTACTAGTTGTAGTTCTGTCTCTTAAATAATTCAAGGGAGAACAAGTGGGTGAGTTTGAAGAAGGTATAATGGCCTGAATTAACATGTAGGTTCTGGTACGAGAATTTTGGTTAGGCTGTGGATATAATGTGGTTATATATATATATAGGTGGCGTAACGATAATAGACACGTTAATAGGGCACTTTTACGCCTCAGGAGCAGAAGTATCTAAATCTGGCTGTTAAGGCATATGTGATCGGTGATACGAAGAGGGCGTTTGAGCGGGTTTAAAAACGACCTACTGCTGATGATAATTCAACCCGGCCCGAGGTGAACGCACGGCTAAAGTGGACGGACCGGAAGGAGGGTTGGCTGAAGTATATTACTGAACGTCAGACGGCAGCTGCTAAGGTAGGTGATACCTTTATAGGTATACATATGAGATCGCAGTTTGGGTGGGGAGTATTTCTACGTGAAATACTACATGACTAATGGTGAATTGGCGAAGAGGTTTTTTTATAGTATTAGCAGAGCTCCGATCGAAGTCGCGGAAGCTTGGGGAATTCTTTCAGGGCTTGTATGGCACATCGAATACGGTAGACCACACGTGTTGTTCTCGATGCGACTCAAAGCTCCTGATGGATAGTCTGATTGCAGGGCGGAGAGGATGGGAGACATGTCGAAACAACTTCTTCGAATTGTGTTTTCGAGAAGCAGCATTCTTCTCCGAGGTGCGCTACGTTCACGTATACAGAGAACAAATTTAGATTGGCAGACAGGCTATAGCTCGCCAGGGGCAGCAACTCTCCATGGCGGTAGATCTATTACTATTGATAGGCCGATACCGAGATGAGCCTCTGAAGTAAATTAATTGATCTCGACCGGTAATGGCCTGTCACAACGACGGGTTTCTCAGCCGTGTAGAGTTTACACTGGTTTTTCGTTGGTGTTGTTTATAGACGTGTTAATCCCTCTCACAATTTCATAAGACAAAAAATTCAATAGATTATAATACTACGCCTGTACAGTTGTCTTCCTACAATGTCTTTATTAAAAAAAAATTCATTATCATATAAATTAATAAGAGAAATAATTTTATTAGTTATATTGTCTATATTATATTTCTCAATGTAAAAAATTCTATACATTCAAATTTCATCAATTGATTATATTCACTAATTGTCTATTATCTTTTGGACTACAATTTTTTAATAAATATCAAAGTTATAATACAAATAATGCTATATATTTATTTTACCAAGTATTTTATTAATACCATGAAACTTTAAAAAAAAATAATTAATAAAACATTATCATATTAACTACTTGGGGATTTGTTGACAAAGAAAGTATTCAAATCACACAACAAATTTAGAAATGAGAACTACCTCGCAATGTCTTTGTTGACAATCAGCAGTTAGCGGATTACATTAATTCGAATTTGACCAAGTGAATTATATCAACGGTTGGTAAAATATATATTGAAAAAAATACTGTTTAGATTAACATGTAAAAGTGACCCAAGGGTATACATAATAATGGATAATAATAATAACATAATAATTAATAATATAATAATTAATATAATAATAATAATAATAATATAATAATAATAATAATTGTTTGAATAAAAATTTAAGTCAATCATATAACTACTTGGTTGATTTTAATGACAAAAAGAGTATTCAAATCACACAAAAAATTGAAGTGGAAAAATATCTCGCAATGTCCTTGTTGGCAATCAGCAGTTAGCTTCTTCAAATATTAGTATTATATTTCATATTTTATGCCCTAATTTTTATTTGCTCTCCCTTATGTCCCGTATTTGGTTTAAAGTATAACCTATACAATTATTTTATTGACAATTATAATCAATCTTGACATATATTAGCTTGCATTTGTAAACTTAAGAATTGCATGTTTTTAATACGCAAATTTAACATTCAATTATCGATGCAGACAATATATATAATCATATAGCCATGATAATATACTCTAAAGTACTTATTTTTTAAAAAATAAAAACATTGGCATTATTTCAATCACGCAATGCGCGTAAAAAACTAGTATACTAATAAGAGCCCAAGAGAGTTAGGCCTATAATGGGTAGAAAAAATAACGGTCAAATTTTTTAATCAAATAAATGGCTCAGATTGATCATATTTTAATTTTTCCTTAAGATTTCCTAATCTATCCTTAATAAAATGATTATCCGTTAACTTTTTTGTATAAAATATTATCTTTTCTGTTAATTTCTGTAGTATTCACCGTTAACTTATTTCATTGATTTCAATAAGAAAAGTCTTAAGTTCGAATCCCATCCCAATTAAAGTTGGCATATTTATTACTCTATTTTAAATCTTATTAATTAAATAATAATTTAGTTACAACAAAAAATAATACATATGCATTCTTATCAATTTAGAATTATATGTCTACAATGTCTTTATTCAAAAAATTATATTATTATCATATAAATAAATAAGAGAAATAATTTCATTAGTTATATTGTATTTATTTTTCTCCAATATAAAATTCTTTACATTCAAATTCATCAATTGATTATATTCGCTACATTTCCCTACAATGTCTTTATTAAAAAAAATTATTCATTATCATAAATTAATTAGAGAAATAATTTTATTAGTTATATTGTCTTTATATTTCTCCAATGTAAAAATTCTTCTTTACATTCAAATTACATCAAATTGATTATATTCACTACATTGTCTATTATCTTTTTTGTGCACTATTTTTTAAATTAAATATCAAATTATAATACAAAATAATGTTATATATTTATTTATCAAATATTTTATTAATAATACCATGAAAAAAATTAAAAAAATATATATATATATAATAAAGCCAAACATATTAACTACTTGGGGATTTGTTGACAAAGAGAGTATTCAAATCACACAACAAATTGAAGTGAGAAATACCTCGCAATGTCCTTGTTTGACAGCAGTTTGCGTTAGCGGATTAATATTATTGATTATTGACCAACGAATTATATCAACGGTTGGTAAAAGATATTTGAAAAAATTAGCTGTTTAGATTAACATGTAAAATGACCTAAGGTATATATATATAATAATAATAATAATATTATAATAATATATAATAATAATAATAATAATAATATAATAATTGTTTAAAAAATAAAAAAATATAATTAAGCCAATCATATTAACTACTTGGGGATTTATTGACAAAAAGAGTATTCAAATCACACAACAAATTGAAGTCGGAAACTATCTCGCAATGTCCTTGTTTGGCAATCAGTAAGTAGTTAGTTCTTCAATATTAGTATTATTTAATATTTATGTCCTAATTTTTATTTTTCTCCCTTATGTCTCGTATTTGGTTTCAACCTACCTATACAATTATTTTATTGACAATTATAATCAATATTGACTATATTATCTTGCATTTGTAAACTTAGAATTGTCTATTTAAATACACAAATTTAACATTCAATTATCTATGCATGAATAAATTCCAATATAATCTTGCATTAATATACTTTAAAGTACTTATTTAAAAAAAAAAAAAAAAAAAAAAAAAAAAAAAAAAAAAAAAAAGAAACATTGCATTATCCCAAATCGCGCAATGCGTGTAAAAAACTAGTATACTAATAAGAGTCCAAGAGAGTTAGGTCTATAATGAGTAGAAAAAAATGGCGGGCAAATTTTTTAATCAAATGAATGGCTCAAATTGATCGATCAGATTTTAATTTTCCCTTAAAATATTTTATAATTTCTCCAGATTTGAACCCTGACTCTTATCTTGAATAATAATATTGTTCAACCGTGTTTCTCCCATTCTTCCATTTGGAATTGTCCAAATTTCCTTTCTTCAAAATTGTACATGAAGTGAAAAAATGGAGGAGTAAGCATTTGGAAGCAAAATTTTTTAGTAAACATAAGCTTTTCCAATTTTTATTTTTCCACTTCCCAATTTCTCAATTTTTCTGGAAAAATCCTCCATTTTTTCCAAATTAATAAGGTGGTTTTACCAACTTGGAAAAATGGAAGATTTTCCAGAAAAATGAGAGAAATTGAGAAGTGAAAAAAATAAAAACTGAAAAAGTTATTTACTAAAATCATTTTCCAATTGCTATCTTCTCTTCATTTTCCACTTCATGTACAATTTTGGAGAAACTCCTATTTAGACTTCTCCAAATGGAGGAGTGAAGAATGGACGCGGGTGAAATAGTGCTCATAGCGGGAGTCGACAATTGATCCTGACGTACGCACATTTATTTTTGCTTCTTCAGTTGCCTTGCTTCTTCAGCGCCTCTTTTTCAAGTTATTATTATTATTATTATTTAATTATTATTTTATTATTATTAATTATTTATTATTATTTAAAGGTAAAAGATGTCAAATTGGTTTACCCTTAATGTCAAACCGGATAGTGCAATGGTCCCCTAACTAAAAAAAGTTCATTAAGATCCCTAAACCTGTAAAAATTGTTCAAAGGTGACTTTTTAACAAGTTAAATCTTTCC